>CAUYUJ010020895.1:0-62500 GCA_963575745.1 Prorocentrum cordatum | reverse complement strand
TCTGTATGCTGAAGGTGGCCCTGGGTGGTGGAATCTGACTGGAGTGGGGAGGGTGTGGCAGAAGACAATAATCACCAGGATGGGCTGCTCGAAGAGCGAAATGACACATGAGCACAAACGTTTGGTGGTCCGCCTGGATTTCTCGGATCGGCGCTGCACCCCCGTGGCGGCAGCTCCAGCGCCGCCCTCCGGCGTCGCTCCGCACGTCGGGGGAGGGGGAGGGGGTCCGGCGCGCAAGAAAGCCGCGCGGGGCTCCGACAGTTTATGTATGTTTTTTTTTTTCGTTCTGTGATGGGCGCGGGGGTTGCTAAGGGGATAGGGGGGTTATCAGTGGAGCCCGTTTCTTTATGGCTTGGGGCATGGCGGGCGTCATGGCCCCCGCTCCCCCCCCCGATATGGCGTAACGCTCCCCCCCCCCCAGTGCGCTCCGGGCACTGCCGCCGTGTGTTTTGGGATCCGCGTAGATGCCCGCGTAGGAATCCGCATAGGAGTCCGGTCCGCAGTCGTCGTCGTCGTCGTCGCCGTCGTCGTCGTCGTCGTCGTCGTCGTCGTCGTCGTCGTCGCTCGTGGCTTGTCGCTCCGCGCTCATTAGTCGTGCGCGCGGACGCGGCTGAAACGTGTTTTTTTATTCCGGGCCGATGACGACAATCATCTGGGGGGGAGGGGGTCGATGTCGTCACGTTTCGCGCCGGCGGCGTTTGGGAATGCCTAGGAATGACGGAGGACGGGTAGCGCCAGCATGTAGGTGGCGATTTGCACCACAACGCTTGTGTACACCACAGTGCTTGCGTGCACCACAGCGCCTGTGTACACCACACCGCCTCTGTACATCACAGCAGCCGCGTGCAACACAGCGTCAGTTTGTGCCACCGTGCCTGCGGGCACAACAGCTCTCGTGCACACCACAGCGCTTGCGTACACCACATCAGCCGTATGCAACACAGCACCAGTGCACACCACAATGCCTGCGTGCATTGCAGTGCCTGTGTGCACCATAGCGCCTGTGTGCACCACAACAGCAACCGTGCGCAACACAGCACCACTGTTGTATGTAGAATGTTATAACGAATCCTTTTGACAAAATGGTGCGCTTGTGGATTTCACAGAAAACAATCGAAACTAATCGTTTTGGACAACGGAGCGCCGCTGGAATCTACGAGTCCTCTCGAGTCCGCCCGCATCACCCTAACTCTTCCCATTTGCACCCAGGAGGCTCGAGCTAAATTGGCCGTCCGAGAACCAAGTGGACCGATTCAATAAACCATTCTGCGTTGCGCGCTGAGATGCGCACGTGCGCTGTAGCGCCAACCCGCACGACAGGGGGTAAGGAGGATGAGAAGGAGGAGGAGGAGGAGGAGGAGGAGGAGGAGGAGGAGGAGGATGAGGAGGACGAGGGAGGAGGAGGAGGAGGAGGAGGAGGAGGAGGAGGTGGTGGAGGTGGAGGAGGAAGGAGGAGGGAAGAACGTCGCATTCGATTATCAGCACTTTCTTGGCGTGGCGTTTAGTTGTCCGCAGCAGATCCTCACGTACATGTTCCTTCCACCTGTCCTGTGCACGCAGGCATTGTGGTGTACACCAGCGTTGCCTTGCACGCAGGTGCTGTGGTGTAGACACGCGCTGTGGCGTGCACAGGCGCTGCGGTGCTCGCAAGCATTGTGGTGTACACAGGCGCTGCGTTGCACATGGTAGCTGCGGTGTACATATGTACACCGGCGCTGTAGTGTACGCAAGCACTGTGGTGTACACAGGCGCTGCGTTGCACACGGTTGTTGCGGTGTACGCAGGCGCTGTGGTATACACGCGCGCTGTGGTGCACGCGAGCGTTGTGGTGTACACACGCACAGTGGGGCAAATCGCCACCTACATGCTGCTCGCGTCGTCGTCGTCGTCGTCGTCGTCGTCGCTCGTCGCTCGTCGCTCGTCGCTCGTCGCGTCGCGCGCGCGGGCGCGTCTGCGGTGCTGGAGCCACACGGCGGGGGGGGGCGTTACGTCATACCCCCCCCTCGCCCCCCCCCATGACGCCCGCCATCGCCGAACATAAAGAAACGCCCTCGTTGACGCCAAGGTGGGTTATATTTGGCCTAACCTAGCTCATTAGTGGGTTGCTACTGCCTTAAGTGGCTTGGGGGAGGTACCGATCCAGGCTAAGTGGGCTCCGCCCACTTAGCGGAGCTGTCGAATCCTTTCAACGACTCTTGGGGCATGTGTAACCCATTTATGAACTAGGTTAGGCCAGGTATAACCCTCTTGGCGTCCACTGAGAACCCCCCTATTCCCTTAGCAACCCCCGCGCCCCTCCTGGTTCGTCTGATTGCGGAATGCGTCTTCTGCGGCCTTCCCAGTACCCTACGGCGTGCTCGTGTCGTGTCGACGCGGCGGCAAGCCCTCTTCGGGCGTTCAAGGTTGACCGCCAAGAGTGGCCCAGACACGGCATATACGGCAGTATTTGAGGGTCGGAAAGCAGCCGATCGTTCAGAGTGCAATGATCCACGTGGTGTCAGAAACCAACGCCGGCGTCGTCACGACACGACTTTGCCGCATGCAGTTCATGGAGCATGTGTGATTCACAGACCTGGTTTGAAGTAAGTGTGTGTTCGTCTAGCGTGGGCCACATTCACGAAAGTGCTGTGGACTGCCCAGATTCATTCGGGGTGTGCTCCACGAAGCAGCTTGTCCCACCCCCCCTGTTCCTTCCCATCTCGTCCTCGCCTGCTTTCGCTCCGATGCTGGCCAGATTTTCTGGTCTGGAGGCGCACTCTCGCTTCGAGGCTGACCGTACTTCCAGTGTGGAGCCGTGCTGTCGCCCCGACGCCGGCCACGCGTCCAGTTTCCAGGAGTCTCGCAGGCCACGGTTCACTGCATCAGATCGCCTATGCCAGGTTGGTGCGTGCGACGTTCTGGCTTTGCCCAGTGGCCTTAAATGTCTAGCTGAAGTGCCATCTTCTCTCCCTCGTCCTTGGGAACGTGTTCTCTTGCATCAAACGCTACCTCGCGCGCGCTGCCCTGACTCTCAACGCACTGGCCCTCGTGTGCAGCTGTACTTGTGTGATGCGCCCTTCGAAGTGTCTCGCACTACCCCCCCTCAATCCAACAGATGCCCGACTCTTGCCCCGTCGGAGTCCCTGGCCGCACTCCTCTGGAATCCCTCCGCAGGAGTCTATCAAGAGGGAAAATCACGCAGACATAAATATTCGTCGATCCCCAGGTCAATATGGGAAACTATGGGAAGTGGGGGGAAGACGAAAATCCAGAACATATGACAACATATGGGGAATCCTGAGATTTGTGTATATTTATTTGTGTGTCCCTGGGCCCCTTCAGTTTAGCTCTTAGCGAGAGCCTGTCCGCACACTCTGGGATCCAACTGCAGTGGGAACCCGTGCCAAAAAGCACCCTGTTTGCCTCCAGGGTGCCCTGGGTTTCTTGGGCTTACGATTAAGTCGGGCACGTCCCCCTACAGGAGGAGTAGTCAAAACATAGTAGGGACGATTTTTTTGCATGTTTGAGCAATGCTTGAATGTTTTGGGGTTATGTTTTATTAGTCGTCCAAAATCCGCCTGTAGGGGGTCATGCCCGACCTAAGCTTACGATGGTTCTGCGATGGAAAGCGTGGCGTTCCCACGCCGAACATCAGTGGACGTCCTCGGGTCTCAGGGTTGGGTTGCTAGTGGCAGGTTTCTGGACTTCCTGTCGGCTGGCTGGCTGGCAACTCGACTGATTGGCTTGTCGTCTAAATCGAAACAGTTGGCAGAGTATCTGGGCTGTTTGCTGGCTGTCGAGCTCCTATTGTACGTCACCCGCTGGGCGCGACGGTACAGTCGGGGCGCTGAAGAAGGAACCCTTTTCTTTGGGGAGGGGCTCCGTGCTCCTTAATTGTTTCACAGCTTGCCTTAGGTTGTCCTTTGATTTTCGATGGGAAATCGAAGTTTGACTGATGGAAAACAGGGGCCTCGTTCCTTACGTGGGGTTCCTCAGGTCAACGCCCTGACTGTACAAAACGCGATCCGCGCGTCGTGGTCTGGGCCAGGGCGACTGCCCCCCTCTCCGGGCCAGCGAGCGGCTCCAGCTGGAATGCTGGAACGTACCACGAAACTAAGAATGCCGACGTAGGCAGAAGGACCGACATATTGAAGCTGCGGCGAGTGCAGAAAGTGAAAGCCTTCACCTGGGTCCTTTGTCTCCCCATTCCCCGCTGCCGCCGCCGTCGGACAGCAACGGAGCACTGCGAGCTTTCAGTGGTGGGTGGCGTCGGGGAACATTGACCAAACACATGTGGAACCCGTGCCCCCCCCAAACCCGAAATTCTGGTCTTCGGGTTAGGTTGGGGTGGTCTGGTAGGGTAGGTTCATGCGGGGTTGGCGCGCTGGCGACGCTGGCGAAGGCAATCGAGGTTGAATTCTGCGACGCGGAAGCACTGATGGACACAGTAACGCAATTGAGCCCGACTGGATTCAACCTCGAACGATCGGGGCCGCGATCGCCTCAAGGCCGAACGATCGCTTCAAGGTGCGAAGGCGCGCCGACGCCGCACGAGCCCACGGTCGCTCCGAGGTAGAAGATCGAGGTCGGTTCGGCGGAGGGTATGATGTTCTTGAGGGAGAGAGGAGAGAGGGAGGAGATGGAGGGAGGGAGGGGAGAGGAGGAGTGAGGAGGGGGATGAGGGAGGAGGGAGGAGGGAGGGAGGGAGGGAGGGAGGGAAGGAGGGAGGAGGAGGAGGAGCAGGGAGAAGGAGGAGGAGCAGGAGCAGGGAGGAGGAGGAGGAGGAGGGAGGAGGAGGGAGAAGAAGGAGGAGGAGGCCCCCTCGAATGTTCTTGAACGACGTTCTTCTGTCCTAAGGGTCCGACCGTACCTGCAGCACTCGGAGCCGTCCAGGCCTCCGGAGATCGAAGTTGTGTCAAAATCACGGCGTCGGGGGTCTGGGGTTAAGTCGGGCGTGTCCCTCCGCACGGGGAATGTTCAAAAATAGTTATCAAAATAGTTTGGGAACGATTTTTTGAATATGTTTGGCTATTTTTGAAGTTGTTTGCGACATTTTTTTATTTTTCCTCCATAATCTCCCTCTGTAGGGGGACATGCCCGACCGAAGTCTGGGACCACCGCCCTGTCTCCCTCCTCTACAGGGGCTACCGCCCGGGGTGGGGGTCACGACCCCCAGGAGCCCCTCCGGGATCGCCCGACAACGGCCAAGGACCCGTGACACCCCCCCTTCCGGACCCCCCCGCGCCCCCCGGCGGGGAAGGGACAAAGGGTAAATGGGGCTTCCCTTCGACGTCATTGCGGCATTGTTCGATCCCCTTTGTCTGTTCGGTCTCGCTTGCGACGACGACGATGCAAAGGAGGCTGGCGTACTTCGGTTTGGGCTGGGCTGCCCTCGCGTCGAAGGGCCTCTCACGCACGCTGACTGGGTCGGCGGATTCTGTGACGCTATCTCGGGTACACTACTTGCACCACATTCTTGATTGCGCCGCAATCCGCTCCGATCCCTCTTGCACCGCCTCTTCTTCTGGCGCCTGCCAGGCGACCTTTGCGGTGTGCGGAGGCGGCGGGCCCATGGGGTGCAAGCTGGCCAAGCCGAGCGGGCTCGACGAGGACACGGGAGACACGGCCTCTGAGCCCCAGTGCGGGAGAGGTGTGCGCAGTGGTGCTGTGCTCGTGCTGCCGTCGCGTTGTGCTCGCATCCGGGCTGGCGTCTCGGCTCCCGCACCCAGAGGAGCTGTCGTGTGTGCGTGGGCCCCTGCGTCTTCTCCCTCCGTCTCAATCTCCCCCGCGTCGGGTATCCGGTATCTGGCCTCACTGTCATTCAATACCCTTCTCCGGTGTCCTGCTGGCTCGCCCTGTTTTTCTATTGGTCTCCCCCGTTCGCTCTTGCCCTCTCTCCCTCCCCCATCCCCTCTCACTCCCGCTGCCTCTTCCTACCCTTCTTTCTTCCATCTTCAATCCGACGTCCCTCGCTCACATTTTTTCCAATAATCCTTCTGTCATATGTTGTTGGTGGTGTGTATATATATATGTATAGATTATCGCACCCTCGTTAAGAAGTGGAAGTGTTCTTCATTGCATGTGCATAAACAGGCAGATGTTTGCAGCAGTCTCCTGCTCCCTCTCTCAGTGCTTCTGTTCCTCCAAATTCCCCGCCTCTTCGACATCTCTCGTTCATGTCTCATTTCACTGTTCTGCATGTCCTCTCTCCCTCCCTATACACATCCCATTTTCCTACTCTGGGTCTCGCTCCTTGTTGCTCCTAAACGTTTCCTCTCCTATCAGCACCCCGTGTGTCTCTCTCCCTCTTTTTTTTTTCTCTCTCTCTCTCTCTTTCTCCATTTCTCTCTCACACATTTTTTTCTCCCTCTCTCTCTCTCTCTCTCTCTCTTTATATATATATATGTATCACCAACTCTCGCTCGTATGCTCCCGTTGTTCAACATATTACTCCACCGACGCCCCTTTGCTCTCTTCAAGAGGAGCCGGCCACGGGAGGCCGTCGCCCCAGCCGGCCTTGCTGACCTTCGCGCCCAGGATGGCCAGCGCAAGATCTCTGCTCTCTCGGATTGGCCAACATTGGTTCGGATATGCCGATGCACGCGCGACCCCGCTAAATACGGGCACAGACACGCAGGCAATGTCTGTGTCTGCTTTTTGTTCCCCCTCCGATGCCGCTAAACACTATCGTGTGAATAATCCTCGGGCCGCAAGAGCTGAATTGCACAAGCGCGTTGACCTGATGCGCTCGGCGAGTGTCTCGTTATCCCGCGTTGGGGCGATCACCAGTGAGCAGTGCAGGCTGCAACAAGGCGTGAGGGCGAAGTGGCGGGTGCCGACGTCGAGGCAAGCAGGGCACCCGGGGACCTGATCTCGAAGGACACGCATCAGGGCCGAAGGGCGCCCAGCGTCGAGGACATGCATCATGGCCAGTCAGGGCCGCCTACGATCCGATTCGGTGCGATTTGATTCGCCGGCTGGAGCCGTGATTCCAACGCTACTCGATGCGGCTCGATTCACCGACCTGGGCCGGGGCCAGCCAGAGCCCAGCGCGGCGATCCGATTCCAATCCGAGTCGGGACAATTCGCGGGCGACTCGCTGCGGTTCCGACCCGACCCGATCTCGCGCTTCGACCCAGCTCAGGCCTGACAGTATCGAAGTTGTGAAGCAACCACGATCGGCCGCGCGCAGAGGGGGGTACAGGGGGAGGGGGGAAGGCTTCTCAGAAGCACCCCGGCTTCCTGGAGGGCGCGGGCCTTCTCTGTACAGGCAAGGCGCGCCTGCTCAGAAGCAGCCCCCTACTAGAAGAAGCCCTCCCCCCTCCTCCTCAGGAGGAGGAGGCGGAGGCGGAGGGGGAGGAGGAGGGGGAGGGGGAGGAGGAGGTGGGCTTCGAGGCCTCCGGGTGCCCTCGGCGGTCCTCCGCGGGCGGGGCTCTCCCAGCGCCGCCTGGGGGGGGGGGGGGGGGGCGCCCCTTCCGCGGGGCTGCGCCTCGCCGTGCGCCCTGGCGGGGGCCGTGGAGAGCCAAGAAAATATAGGAAAACCATGAAAATATAGGAAAACCAAACAGATATGGGAGAATATGGGAAAACCAAGAGGATACGGGAACAGATGGGAAAATATAGGGAATCCTGGGACTTGTGTGTGTTCATTTGCGTGTCCCTGGGCCCCTTAGCACTGCCCCCCCCCCCCCCCCCCTCCCCTCCCCCTGGGCGATCCGCGCCCATCGTCGTCCTCGAGGCACGAGGTCCCTCTTCAGCCGCGCGTCCTTTCGGTGGCAGATCATGGGAGCCTGGCATGCCCTCGCAATTCTGGCTTCAGCGTCGATTCGCGTCGAGTATGGTCTTTGGGAGTCGATGCGGTAGCGCCGATTCAGCGTCGGTTCGCGTCGATGTAGCGTTGGTTCGCGAGAGCCGACAAGCTGGTATGGGAGGCTCCCATGAGTTGCCACCGACGAGGAGCATTTTTGTTCACCTTGCGAAACAGACAGCCAACCCGCATGGTAAGGATGGGCAACCCTCCCACGGGTACCCTGGCATCCTTGCCCATCCTTGGCGGCTTGCGCTGGCCAGCCTCGTCCGAAAAGCGTTAGCATGGCCCTCCAAAGGGCCTTGCATCCTTACCGAGCATCCTGATGATACGGGTTGGCTGTGCACGCACGAAGCCGAAACATGCACAGGGAATGGACGTCCGAGCGATGGCTAGACGACCCGCAGAACACCAGGAGCAGGCCCCCAGGGCGGGTTGCGTCGACCCCCGATCACCTTCTGATCGCCAGCAGGGGCCCGGCGGCCCACCCCGCCCACGACCGTGCGGACTTGCTGTCGGTGGCCTGTCGGCGACGCATCGCCGATTTCGGCTCGATGCTCCCCCCGCTGCCTATCGGTTTCTGTGAGTGCAGGGCGGGAAGGGAGAGGATCCAGGATCGAGGAATAAAGGGTCCCAGCGGTCGACGAAGCAGCCGTCAAACCACTGAACTCCGAGGGGCAGCTGTGGGTGCACAACCTCTGGCTTGATTGCCTCGCAGCGCCTGGACCTCCCTGGAAACCGCGCTGTGCGGCACTGCCGCCCACTGTGTTGCATCACTGCCCATGCGCTTCGACACCCAGCTTTCATTCATTCGTTCAGCGAAGGGCTGGCCACCCTCGCCGCCCCGGCCGGGCACGGCTCAGGTAGCTTGGTCGGGACGGATCTTTGCGAGGCGGCGGAGGAGGAGGAGGAGGAGGAGGAGGAGGAGGAGGAGGAGGAGGAGGAGGAGGAGGAGGAGGAGAAAGAGGAGGAGGAGGAGGAGGCGGAGGAGGAGGAGGAGGCGGAGGAGGAAAAAGAGGAGGAGGAGGAGGAGGAGGCGGAGAGTCGCCACGTCCTCTCAAATCAGGAGGATTCAGACGATCACGACGGCCCCCAAGGGGCTGGAGCTTCGTCGGGGCCTGGGGAGCCCTCCGCCGCGGGATGGGGGGCGCTGCCCTTTTTCAGGCCCTGAGAGGAGGCTGCACTGGGCGCCGCCCGCAGCCATGAGGACGCTCGCTGCGCGAAGCAGGGCGGCGGCGCTGACCACGATGCTCGCGCTCGGCCTCTACAGCCCGCAGAGCCTGCCGCCCTGGCGGGAGGAGCTAGTGAGCCAGGCCCTGCGCAACTTCGACATGGTGGTCCTGCCAGGGACGCAGCAGCGTCAGCGGGACGCCGACGTGCCTGTTACGGCGATCCGCACTAGCAAGCATCTCGCGGTCAGCTGGGGGTGAAGCAGGGGCCGCTTCACCAACAAGAGCTGCGGGATCACGATGTTTCTAGGCCGTAAGGTGCGCCGAGCTTGATACGCCAGATTTTCAGCCCACCGCCCAAGCTCGGCATCACGGGGCGGGTCGGAGGCATCAAGCTCGCCACGGCGACTTCCCCCATTCTCCTGTTCGGGGTATACCTCACGCCGTCGGGCTCGCACCAGGAGAGGACTGAGGCCATGCAGCGCATCTTGGGCTGGGTCACGGACGTGATGGCGCAAGTGGGAAATCGATGTTTGATAGTGGTGGCGGGCGACTTCAACGAGCAGCTCGGCTTCGAGCACAACGACGAGGTGGCGGGCAGGCACGAACAGCATCGCCACTCTCGCTTGGTACCCTGGTTGCGAGGATGGGCTCAGACAAACTACATGACGGCAGCGAACACTCAATTCAGTTTGCCAGCTAGCTGCCACGGAGAGCATCGCAGCAGCTGGATCGACCACGTGTTCGCCCCCACCACGGCGATGAGGTTCGTGCCGATGATTCGGATACGGCCCGACCTCATGAGGACCATGGCGCCATTCCCCACCGCGGACCTGCGGGACCACTGCCCCATGGAGATTCACTTGCAGTACCAGTTGGGCTACGCACAGCGGCAGGACGGACCGAGGCTGGACAGGGACATGATGATGCGATGCCTGTTTCGAGGAGTGCTGCGACGAGAGTTCTGCACCGCCGTGGAGGCCAACCTGCAGGCCAACGCGGAGAACTGGGACACGGCAGACAACGACCCCACGCCAGAGACAAAGCACCAGATCTTCACCGCGGCGCTGCGGGAGGCGGCCCTGATGGTCTCCCCCGCGAACCAGCGGCTCGGCGACCAATGCCGCGAGCAGTCGGAGCAACGCGTGTCGGAGCTCGAACGGAGGGCCAAGGTCGTACAGGATCTCGGCCAGCTGCGCAGGCGCCACGTCCAGGAGCTAGAGAACCAGCAGAGTTTCAGCGACCGCGTCGACAGGTGCCGCACTCCCATCCCAGAGATAGTGGAGACCCGTGGCCCCTCGCAGCGCCCCGGTTGGACCCGTGCTGAGCTGGAACCTCTGTGCGGTACTCCACCTGGCGACTCGGGGTCACGGGAATCGCTGGAGGGACGGTGCAGCGCACCACATGGATTTCACTTTCGGGATACGGGGCCTGGTACTACGGAGCACCAGTCGAGGGCGCCGACCCCCGCGCCAGCCCTTGCCCGAGAGTTGCTGGTTACCGAAGCTCGCCTACGACGGCTTACAGGGGAATGCAAGGCCCGACGAAAGGATCACCAGAGCATGGTCTTCCAGGAGCAGATCGGCGAGCTGAAGGAAGCCTGGGGGGTGCGCGACTTCTCTCGAGTCTATGCGCTCCGAGGGCGGCTTGCTGGTAGGGGAAAGGGCATCCGCAAGCGTGCGTACATTGCGGCGAACTGCACGCTGGGCGCCGTCGAGTGGAAGGAGGGCATGGCCAAGTCGGGGGTCGCTGGAGGCATGAGGGCGCGAGAGACCAGCTGGGGCGCTCACCTGGATAAGGCAAGTGAGAGGGGTGAGTCATTGCGAGCACAGGGCATGTGGAGAGACCCAGTACACGACAACGGCCTACATGATGAAGTCCGCCACGACCTGGAGTCCATTCAGAAGTACTGCCGAAGAGCACCAAGGAGAAAGGCCTTCCCAGAATGGGGCGTTTGCACCGAGATGATGGCGATTTGCCTCGCGCCGATGGAGAGAATCGGCAGCGCGACAATGGGCATGGGGTTCGTGGATTCCGAGCCGACCGCGGTAGACAATTTCGACTATGGCTTGTGGGGCCCACTGAGGGGCACGAGAGTCAAGAGGACGTTCGCGCCGTCAGGGGGGAGGGCGCGCGCCACCGGGCTGGGCAAGAACAAGGGCAGAGCGGATTTGAAGGGCCAGCGGGTGATCCACCTCTACGACCACCTCGCCCAGGCCTGGCACAGCGGTATCCGACGACGACAACTACCTGGCGAATGGCCTGAGTGGGCGCATGGCAGCCTGCCGCGCCGCAGCCGAGAGGCAGCGCTCCTCTCTCTCCAGTCGGCGCGCTGGCGGTTGCGCGACGCCAGAATCTCGGTGGCGCAGCAGAACTGGGACGCGGCCGGCGCCTTCAACGCGACCAGGTGGGGGCGCTGGAACGTGCGCGCGGCTTCCAGGCTGCAGGCGAACGGCAAGCCGTATTTCTCCCAGCTGCTCAGCGACCTGTGCGTTACGGTGACGACGCCAGACGGCGCGGTGGAGTTCACGCCAGAGGAGGGGGGAGCAACGGGGGGCAGCTTGATCCCGTGGGGGTTCGTCGCGACGTACTCTGCAGCCGTGGACGACGCTTTCGAGATGTTGGAGGATGAGGAGGAGAGTTACAGGTGGCTGGAGACGACGATCCCAGGCGGGGGCGACACGGTGTACGACATCGGCGCGGCGGCGTTCGTGGACGACGTCGCCGGGACCACTCCCATCCCCAACTCCGCCGCGGGGAACGACATCGCCCTGCGCCTCAACCGCGCCACGGCCACCATCAACAAGGAGATCAGCGCCCAGGGGGGAGGGCCCAACGAGGACAAGACGGTGAGCACGTTGGGACTCAGAGGGCTAGGAGCAACGACAGCGACGCGGAAGGTGGCAAACTCGAAGGCGTTGAAGGGGACCGTGGCCAGGAGTGCACGACCGCTAGGGCCCATCGTGGCGGCCGGCTTGGCGGTGCACGACGAGATCAAGGCCAGGATGCGGGCTGCCAAGAGAGGCTGGTACAACATGGGCTCCACTTGGTACTGCGAGGCCCCGCTGCGATGCGCCCGACTCCAGTTCATTAGCTATGTGTACGAGGCGGCGTTGTCCGCGCTCCACGTACTGCTGATCGCGCCCAGCCAGATCGGACGACTCACCAAGGTGCTGACGAAGCTGCGGCGATCGCTGCTGGGAGGCCGACACGCCCAGTGGAAGGAGGGCGGCAGCGCCAGGGCACTGACGAACGAGCAGGCGTGGCAGTGCTGCAAGCTGGCGAAGCCCGGGTTGGAACTACGGGTACGGCGACTGCGACTATTTCAGCGGATGGCGAGGTTCCCAGAGGCGCATCACCAGGCGATCGCGGCGGCATTCGGTCAGTGCAGATTTGAGGAGGAGATGGGCAGTGCCAGGCTCGGCGCAGACGGATGGTCGGCGCCTACGTTTACCCCGTGGTGTCTACAGCTGGAGGCGGACCTGGCCGAGATGGGGCGCGTCGGCGGCGACTGCCACGACGTGGGTGAGAGCTTGCAGGAGGCGCCTGGCGGCATGATGGATTTGTTCTTCGAGGGCGGGGTCCGCGATCAGTTTCTGTCGCTGGACTTGAGGGCCCTGCGCGCGGCGGCCTTTGCTGTGCAGGTTCCCCCGCCCGAGCCTGAGGCGGGGAGTGCATGGGCCTAGGTGCGGCAGCCCAGGAAGCACTGGGGCAGCCGCCCGAGGCGTACTGCTGCAACGAGGCAATCGACGGGTCGATGTGGGTTCCAACATGAGTTGCGTCGACTGGTCGTAACAAATCAGCGCCCGTGGCGTCTCAGCTGTTTTCCGTCGAAGGAGGGGGCGACGCAACATGTTTCGAGGGCGGCGGGGGGATGGGCATCGGGAGGGGCGACGAGGAGGGAGATAATGTGCATGGTCGATCACTCCCCGTGGCGCCGCGAGCCAATCGAGCCAGCGAGCTTGACATGTCCAGCGTGCGACCTGTCCTTCGTCCATTTGCTCGAGCTTCGAGTCCATTTTCGTTCTCATCGCGAGGGGCCCACTGGCCTTTCCTCTGGCGTTGCTAGCAGCGATGGCGACAGCGGCTGGCAAAGGCGCAGGCGGCGGACCCGCGCCGATCGTCTTCCTGACGGGGGGCAGGCAGGAGGGCACCCTCGCGGGCAGGAGGGCCAGGGCGCAGACCATGGAGGCAGTGAGCGAGGCAGCGCCTCCCGACAACAAGGCGGCACGCTCGGCACCAGCGGCCGTCGGCAGCACCCAGCAGGACAAGAGGGGGCAGGGCGACAAGGGGGGCCAGGGGTCAGCGCCAGAGCCGAAGCGGAAGCCCAAGAAGAAGAAGAAGAAGACGCGCGAAGGCGATGGTGGAGCTGGGCCTGCAGACGACAACTTCAGCGGGGCGCCCGGCGGGATGATGGTGCGGTTGCAGCAGGGGGTGATAGACGCGATGCAAGGGCAGCGCGGGCTCGTGGGCGCACTGCGCGACTTCCGCCTCGTCCCCGTCGGCAGCGAGCCAGCGGGGAGGAGTGCAGCGACGCGGTGGAGTCCAAGGCCTATTTGCCGAAGGGGCTCGGCAGCCCGCGCATCCAGGTGGCGAAGGCGGCGGTCAACAGCTTGTCGAAGGTCGACCTGGGCAACGGGCGGCAGGCGCGGCTCGCCCAGTGCGTGATGCAATTGCTCAACGACGCCTTGGAGGAGCTGCCTTATCTGACGGGGGAGCTGTTCGGGGCGTTCCGACTGAGGAGGGCCCGATTCGACGAGAGCGAGGCGACGACGGCCTGCAGCAAGCTGACGATGGCGATCAACCCGCTCACGATGTTACCGCTGGAGGGCCTGAAGTGGCTGAAGGCGCACGGGGTGGGGCGCGCAAAGCAGGAGATGCAGGAGATGGAGGACGACGGCCCACGGTGCGTGGGCGACATGGAGCTGTGCCCGATCGTCACCAGGGACGTGCGCACGGCCATGCTGCGCATCTTCGACCACGAGCAGGCCATCCTGTCCCAGGGTCAGCCCCCGCGCTCGAGGCTGGAGCGCGACCACCAGAAGGATCTGCACGAGCTCCAGGGGGGGAGCTGAAGGAGCTGCGCGCGCAGATTGCGCAAGTCGCCGCGATGTGTCGCGCCACTGAGAGTGAGCGTGCCGAACATATGCTCAAGGCCCTTCGAGAAAGGGCAAGCCGACTGGAGTCGCTCCTAGGGAGAGCTCCAGGCGGCCGCTGAGCGCTCCCCCGCCCCGTGACAAGGCTTGCGTAGGCGAACCCACTGGGCTGGGACCGCTTACAATAGCATTCGGTCTCATGGGGAGGGGTGCGCTCACAGGTAGAGTCAGCAGCGCCTGCGAGCGGGCCCCTTGGCTGCATCGGACCTCGTCGCCGCGTAGTCGGAGCGGGGCGCCGCCAGGCCCCCCGCGGCCGCGCGCCGACCCCTTCGCCCGATGTCACAGAGGTTTATAACGATTTTGGTGAGGCGCCTAGAGCTTCCACTCGAGGATTTCTGTTTCAGTTTTCCAGTGGTCGGTTCGAGCGACTAGTTGTGTTCGCCTCCGGTGTGGGCTCAGTTCAGTTCAGGAGGCGGGGGAGGAAGGGGATTGGAGGGAGGGAGGGGGGGAGGGAGGGAGGAGGAGGAAGGAGGAGGAAGGAGGAGGAGGAACAGCAGCAGGAGGAGGAGAGGGAGAAAGTGTGGAGGAGCAGGAGGAGGAGAGGGCTTCTTGTGGCCTTCTTGGGGCCTCTGGGGATTCCTGGGAGCTTGCTCGCAGCTTCTTGGGGCCTCTAGGGGGCCTCTTTGGGGCCTCTTTGGGGCCTCTTGTGGCGTCTTCGGCCGTCTTAAGGACTCTTGGCCTGTCCCGAACAGGTGCGAACCTCAAAATCATCTCAGCAATCTAAGGGACATCAATTGTTCTGGCCCCCTCGGACTTCCAGGATGGCATCTTGGAGTTGCTTGTGCTGTCTTGGGGCCCTTTTGGGCCGTTCTGGGGACCTGTTGGGTCGTCTGAAGGCCGTCTTGAGAGCCTCTTGGGCCGTCCTGGGCCATCTTGAGCAGTTTTGGTGTCGTCATGGTTGTCTTGGAAGCCGTCTTGGAGGCCATCTTACAAGCCCACTCCGTGCAGGCACGGCGGCGGATCCTCACCTGATTTTATGTTCGTCCTGGCTTCCTCTTGTGTGGCGGCTTGAGGGCGGCCGCTCCTCAGGAGCGAGCGAATGACGTACACGCACACGGATCCACGTTGGTTTCGAGTGCGAGCGTTCGTATCACGAGCCTGGTCTCGCGGACTGGAGGGCCGCGTTCACGTACGTGGTTGGGCGCGTACGTCCTTTGTGGGCCCCCCAGCTCCGATGCGCGCATGTCTCACGGGCAGGGTGTTCTCAGCATCCAGGAGCCGAGCGAGCTCCTCCTGTCCCGTGCACAAGTCGTTGCAGCGCTCCGCCCTCCAGCGCCGGTCCTCGGGGGAAGGAGGAGGTGAGAGGAGGAGCAGGGGCAGGAGCAGGAGCAGGAGCAGGAGCCGGAGCAGGGGCAGGGGCAGCAGCAGCAGGAGCAGGGGGGGGGGGGGAGGAGCATTAGGAGGAGCAGCGTGCAGCAGCAGCAGCAGCAGCAGCAGCAGCAGCAGCAGCAGCAGCAGCAGCCAGGGGACGGCTGGGAGGAGGCGCGGGTTGGTTGACGGAAGCGTGGGCCGAGGTTACGGTGCGGCGAAGCCGGAGAGGCAGGAGCGGGGCTCCGCCCCCTATCCGCTGGCTGCAGCCGCAGGTGGGATGCGCTCTTTCACAGCTGCCTCGGGAGAGCTCGAAAGGGTGAGCGACGGAGCGGCCTCCCCCATCTCTTCGCCTGCCTCTCCACTCCTCCCCGCTCTGTTGCCCCCTCCCCCTTCTCTGGCCCCTGTCCTCTTCCCTCTCCCTCTCCGGGGGCCCCCTCTCCAGGGATCGGTGCCGTGGGCCCAGGGCACCAGGGCCTTCTTTGACCCTTTCCCCTCCCCACGTTTTGTTGTTGTGTTGTGTGTTGTATGGTATTTTGCTTCTTCTCTCTCGCTCTCGCCCTTCTTCCTACACATATGGATCTCGCCCTAGCTCTTCCTCTCTCTCTCTCTCTCCCTCTTCCCACACACTCCGTCTACATAGCTACTCAGTCTCAGTGTCGTTATACGTTACATCGTCTCACATGATCAAGTGCGGATCTGGTCTTCCCATTCCCGCACATTGTTTTGCTATCACGCGGAGTTTTGTTTATGATGTTCGACATGCTACGAAGTGGGAACGCCCTCGGTCCTTCAAGACATGCTGCTCTTGCTGCCGTGTTGGCCACATTTGAGGATCGACGCTTTGTTCTCGTTGTTCAACATGGCGCTCTCGCCCTGGTGCGGGCCGCATTTTCTGATACGATGCCCCCGTCGTTGCCGCCACTTTCCGTTCCCGGTTCTTCGCCTCCCCGTGATTCATCCTTTTACCGTATTGTTGTCATTGATTTTTGTCTTGCTTCCTCATCTTCTTCTTCATCTTCTTCCTCGTCCTCTTGCTGTTGCTGATCCTCCTCATCTTCCTTCTCCAATGTGAACTGCATGACAGGGAACAGAAAACACCCTGGACATAACAACATCCTGGAAGACAGAAGACATAACAACCCTGGAAGACAGCATGCTTTTTCTATTTTTTTGTCTGCATTGATTTTGCGTTTCGGCACCACGCGATGGATAGGACAGTCCAGTCGGCGAATAGAAGAGGCTGCAGCGCAATGGAAAGGGATCGGCGGATGGCGCGAGCGCATTTTGCTCGCAATCTTCTTCACATTTACACATTGTGACTACTACTGCTACTGTTTTCCTATCCCGCATGACTCCATGCAGAAGATGGCCAGTTTTCTCCGCGCATTGTGCGTTTGCACAGGATTGGGCAAAGGCTTTCTAGTCTGTTTGTTTTTAATTGCCAATTCGATTGTTTTCGGTGTTTCGGCATGGTGATCTCGCTGCAGCGTGGGCCTTTTTTTCGGATTGGCGCTTCGCCTCCGTCGCTCAGAGAATTCGGCGTCACCCCAACATACTTCTACTATATGCGCGTCGCCCCCGCGGGGGCGATGCGCGCACCGAGAAATCGTATATTATATGCGTCGTTGCGGGCGCTCTCGTCCTCGTCCTCCTCTTGCACGCCCTCCTCCCTCCTCCTCCTCCTCCTCCTCCTCCTCCTCCTGCCAGGTCGCTACTCAAGCAACTTGGGCTCATAACTTCCATTTTGGCAGCCCTGCGTCCAGCACAGCACTTCAACGTAGTGCTTGGGCGGCACCGCCTTTGCGATCCGTCGATTAGCAGAGGCAGTGGCGAAGCTGTGCAAATTCAAAAGAGCAATGGCCAGTCGCTGGAGTACTTGTCAGAAGTGCAAGACCTGGGACTGGAATGAGAAGATCTCTCAGCGGCAGGGCAGATGCAAGCAGTGCGGCGACTCCGTCAAGTTGCATCAGCCGAAGGTCAAGGGAGACAAAGGCAAGCCCAGACAGGACGGGTCTCAGCTGCTGGACCAGGGTACCCCAGCGGCGACGCCCAGCCCCGTCAGCAAGGAGGCCGCGCTGCTGCGCCAGCTCATCGCGTCGCTGGCAGCAGGCCAGCCGCCCCAGGCGGCGGCGGCCTCGGCGGCTCAGGCGCTGAAGGAGCAGGTGCCGTCGCAGCTCTCCGCGGAGGAACAGGTCAAGAGGACTTCAGGCGCGTGGCGCGACGCCAGCCTGAAGCACGAACAGGCAGTATCCCAGGTGCTCAAGCGCCGCGAGAATCTCCACCGCGCTGAGGAGCGCGAGCAGGCAGCAGCGCTCATCCTGGCCGAGGCCGAGAAATCGCGTCAGGCTGCTGCCCTGGCGTTCTCGCGGCAGGTGGCGCCCCCAGGCAGCGCAGACGAGGCCCGCGCAGCCGTCTTCGACCTGAAGTGGGACGAGTCGCTGTTCGCCAGCGTGGACGACCTCGAAGGCGTCGAGCAGTCTGAGAAGGATGAGCTGCGCAACATCCTGAGCGAGCTGCAGGGCTACAAGTCCCAGTTCGCCGAGCGCGGCAGCGAGATCAAAGAGCGCCTCGAGAAGGCGCGGGCGTTGCACATGCAGGTCACGGAGCGGGTGGCCAAGAAGAGGAAACGGCAGGCGGCGGAGCAGGCCGCGGCAGGCGCAGGCGCGGCGGCAGCCCAGGCGGCAGGCAGCGCGGCCAGCCCGACCACTGCGGCGGGCGAGCCAGGCGCTGGCGCCACCGCCACCGCGCCCGCCGCCGCCGCCAGCGGCGCCGCAGCCACGGGGGGGGGGGGGGGGGGGGCGTCTTCAGCAGAGCTGAAGGCTGCGGCCGATGCCCTTTCCGCGCGCAAGTTCGCAGAGCTGCGAGCGAAGCGCGAGCCCCCCCCCCCCCCCCCCCCCCCCCAAGGCGGCAGGCGCACCAGCGGCGCCCGCGGCCAAGGCAGCATCCAAGCGAGGTTCGTGGAAGAGGCTCGAGGCGCAGACGGCAGGTGCAGCTGTCCTCGGGCCTCTCCAGAGGGATCGCACTGTGTTCAGTGCACCAATCGCTCTCGTTTTGGACGGCCTCACCCCTACTTCTTCTACCGCGGCGCCCACGGCCACTCCTCCTATTCCAACCCCTCCCTCTACATCGGCGGCAGCCAGCTCGCGGGGGGCAAGCTCTGCTGCAGAGGAGCTACTGGTTACACGCTCTGCGGGTTCACCAGCGTCACCCACCGTGGCCGACGCCGACATGCTCACGCGAGGCAGCCAGAGTTCTGGGGGCGCGTGCTCACTTTTCTTCGCCAACATCACAGTCATGGGCGACACAGCTTGGAAATGCCTTGTCGAGAATCAAGACGCACATCAGTTTTGGGCTTTTGCAGAGGCCCACGCAGGCGGCGACGCTCTTTCGAAGTGGAGGGGGGAGCTCGTAAGCAGGGTATGAAGCTTCTCGCCAACGCCGCTCGGCCAACGGGCAATGCAGCAGCTGACCCCAGTCAATTTCATCACGCAAATGAAGGAGGAGAGTGGCTCTGACAGCAGGTCATCGGGCAGTGCACTCGTTAGCTGAGGCACAGCATGCTGGTCTGCAAGCCAAGCCTCGCAAAATGTGTGATGGTTTTGTCGCGTCACTCGCGCACTTCCAGGGATTTAGCTGAGTCATTATCAGGTTTTACGGTTTCTCGGGTGTAGGCCTGAACGGGCCTAACTTGTCGAGGTTATTTCGTCTCGGGGCTTTAGTTACCTCACTCAGACTCCCATGGCTGATCGCGGGAGATTTCAATGCGCCAGCACAGCGTCTTGCACAGTCTGATTTTCTTCGCAGGGCGGGGGGGGCAGTCGTCGCTGGCTCCGTCGTCGCCAGTTGCAGCGCCAGCGCCGAAGGATCGCTCATAGACTACGTCGTCGCGAGCGAAAGCTGTCTTCCATACATTGTCGCTCTGGATCCTGAGACCAAAGTGCCTTGGAAGACCCGCGTAGGCTTCGAGCTCACTATCCGTGCTTCTGGTAGGCAGCTGCTCTGTGGGTCACTGGAGGTCCCAACCAAGTTGCCTCAGTCTTCCAGGCCTGGTTCGGCCCCTGTCTCCGGTTCCAAGTCTTCCCGTGCTAAAATGCAGAAGCAAGCATCCAGGGGCGAATCAAAACAGCGTAGGATAAAATTATACGAAGCTCTTTTCAGTGAAGCAAGCCCACAGGACACCCAAGAGTCGGCGCCTGCGGCGGCTTCTGCCCCCGAACCCCAGATCGGAGATTTCGAGCCCGAGCCTGACGACGTTTTACATCCCGAGGATGACGAGATTGACCCGTGGGCCGACGAAACCTGTTTTTCCCATCAAGGTTCTGTTCGCCCCGAGGTCGCCGTCTCCGTCTCCTCTCCTCCTCCTCCTTTTGGTCATCCGTCGTCGGCCGAGGGTATCCGCGCTGGGTCGGAGGCAGCGCCAGAAAATAATCCCCCCCCCCCCCCCCCCCCCCAGCACAAGGGCAGGATTTTAACGATGTTCCCGAAGGCGTGGCTGGCCAGGGGTGTCCACCAGAGTTTCACATGCCATATGAGACTTGGGATCAGCATTGGAAGCGTGTTCAAGACATGGATCCCGGACGTTCTGAAGTGTGTAATCCCATTAGTCAATCCGTAGCCTTTTCGGCTGGTGGCTCTAGTATTCTCCAGGTCTCAGCACAATATGCTTCTTGGGTCACAGCTGTTGAGTACACCATCATGGATCATCATGGTGAGCTGGATAAGGCACCTCATCCGAGGGCGTGCCGAAGGGCCCAGCATGCGCCTCAAGCATCTTCAACAGCCTGCCAAGGCGCGCTCGGCGCCACTCCGCGATCGCGTGACTTCGCGGTGGCAACAGGCGCACACAGTCTTGGCTCAGCTGCACAGACATCGCACAAGAGGGAGCGGCATCAAGCAACAATCAGAGTTATCGAGAGCATGCTGGAGATTGAGCACATATTTTCCAGAAGGGGTCCACACTGTTCTTCGAGAACAGGATCCTGTCTAGGCAACGTGGCAAGGAGGTTTGGCAAACATAGGCAAAGCTCCTATCGCGGTTCTGCAGTGGCGACTCAGCGGCTCATAGTCGACTCAGCGGCTCGTGTCTCCTCCACAGCTAAAGGTCGGGCGATTTCTCAATCCTTGCGAGAGTTTCGCGAGTGGGTCAGCACCGCAGAGGGCGCCAATTGTCTGTTCAAGAGCCTCCGAGATTCTCCAGAAGCAGCAACATAAATACATGTGACGTGCCACGACATGCTATTTCATCCAGTAGACGTGGTAGGTCACAAAGCCCAGCATTTTTGGCAGTTGTGGTCACCATCACCAGTGGATCGAGGCCAAGTTTTCGAGTTGTTTCGTCGCATCAAGGTTGAGGCGGAGGTAGAGCAACTTCCTGAGATCACCTTGCAGGAACTGGACTACGCCACCGGACGTATGAAGCCGAAGGCTGGGCTTGGAGCTGATCGTCTGACGGCGTTGGACGTCCAGCGCCTGCCTGTTGAAGGACGGAGGGAGTTTCTTAATTTGTTTAACTCGTGCGAGCGAGCTCTTACTTGGCCATGGCAAGTGCTCCTAACAATGGGGCGTTTGCTTCCAAAGAAGAGCACAGGCAACAGAGTTACCGGTTTGTTGTGCATGGTCTGTCGCATCTGGTCTCTGATCAGAGAGAATTACATCAAGCCATGGGCAGCTGAGGAAGCCGCACACGGGGGCGCAGCGCTAGCAGGCAACTCGGCGTTACGAGAAGCCTTCGTCAAGACGCTGTATGAGGAAGTGTACGGTATCTCAAGATCAGTTACGCCCATGCGATCATGGATACTCAGTCCTTTTACGACACGGTGTTGTGGGAACATCTCGTGGCGACTGCACTGGAGCTCATTTTTCCACCAGTGGTGCTGATGCTTGAGTTTCAGTTGTGCACGGCGGCACGTGCGCTATCGCAGTTCAGCTCCACATCGCGCGCGTTTCAGGTGGCACAATCAATTGTGCAGGGCCTTCGCAACGGTACTCGTTTCGGGCAATGCTGCACACATTTCATTCTTAAGAAGTTGACGACAGCCAACCCGAGAGTTTGGGCAAGGATTTGGGTCGACGACTTCAGCGAGTCCACAGTCGGGTCGGAGCGTCAGGTCTTCCAGGCTATGGTCAACTCAGTCTCGGACACTTTCGATTTCTTGGCTCAAGCTCGGTTAGCTGTCGCCCCCAAGAGCGTGTTGCTTGCGTCCAATCATCGTCTGGCCAAATCTATTGCAGCAGCTCTGCGCAAGAGAGGACATCGTCTGCGGCCTGTTCTGCAGGCCCCATACCTCGGCATTGATCTCTCTGCAGGCAAACGGCAAGGTCGAGCAACGCAGCGACAACGTGTGGTCAAGTCAGCGAGGAGGCATGCCAAGATCGTCAAGTGGGCCAGGGCTAGCACGCAGTATCAGGTCACGGCAAGGCTCGAGCGAGTTAGCGCACAGACAGTGGCACACTATGGGCATCAGGTTTTCGGTATGCTGGGAGGTGGCCTTCATCGTCTTCGGAGCCGCCTCGCAGCAGTTTGCGGGGCCAGCAAACGAGGGAGATGCACAGCCACGACCTTGGACTTGCGTGCGCCAGATCAGGGCCCAGCTATCAAGTTAGGTCGGGAGTGTCTGGCAGAGTGGTTGAAGCTATGGATTTCGGACAGTAACATTAGAAGTTCAGTTCATAAGTCTTGGCATGCAGTTGCCAAGCGGATGCGTGACATACCCAGCGGTCAAAGGACTAGACACATCAGAGGTCCCATGAGTGCGGTCGTAGTTTTGTTGTTGCAATATGGCTGGGATCCCATCACACCTTCGTACTGGCATCTTCCAGGTGACGGGTGCGATGACGAAGATATCGACTGGAAGTTCCCAGACCAAGACCTCACAGGCAACGAAGACATCGCTGACATCTTGCACGATTTCACGATCTCAGTCCAGCGTCATTATTGGCGCCAAGCTGCAGGGCACTACTGCGGAGAGGGCGCGGCGCATGGCGTGGACAATTGCACTTATCGTCTTTTCATCGAATCGTTAGCTGACGCTCCCAACGGTCAAGCAGTGAAGGAATTGATGCTAGCGATCGTTGTTGGAGGCACCTGGCCACGGGAGCGCCTCCTAGCAGAAGTTCAGGGAGCAGAAGATGATCTTCGCATGTGCCCTCGCTGTCTTATCGCTGGCGAAAGGCATGTGGAGACCCCGCTTCACAGATGCTGGACATGTCCTTACAATAAGGACAAGAAGGCATATCCGGATTCAGATGAGCTTCTCCCAGCAGCTGTGGCGCAACACGAACAGTGTCCAGCATATTGGCTACGAGGCCTTATTCCGAAAAAAGTGGACGTTGACGCCAGCCCCAGCTCAGTGCGAGGACTGGCATTTCGTCGATGACAACACAGTGTTTGGCGATGGTGTTTTTGGCTCAGGTACACAGGAGAAGCCGATCTTCATCTGTGGTGACGCCAGCGGGGGCCCAGACACCGTGAGACCTGCTCGGCGACGAGTAGGATTCGCTCTTGTGCATGTGACCAACAAGTATCCCTTTTCTGCGGGTGCGATAGGTCACGCGCCTCTTCCAGGGCGGAGGCAGACGGTACATCGTGGTGAGCTGGCGGCCCTAGGGGCGGCCATTCGCTCGACTGCGGGATGGTTGGTATGCGTCACCGACAACGAAGCAGTAGCCGACGGCTGGGGCGATAAGATTTTCCAAAGGCCGAGATCTGCTGCTAGTGACGTTGATCTGTGGGCCAGGATCGGCCAACAGCTGCATGACACGGACAGAACATCCTCTGTGATCGTATTGTTCATCAGTTCACATCTTACGAATGAGGATGCATGTGAGAAGAATATCCCCTTGTGGATGGTTGAGGGGAGCAGGCTGGCGGATCAGGCAGCAGGTGAGGCAGCAGGCGCACATCGGCTTTCACAAGACGTGCGAGGGCGCCTGGACCAGATCGAGGCCCAAGCAGCGATTGTGCGCAAGAGGCTGTTGCGTGCGCATCTCGATGCAGTGGCCGCAGCGGGATCGACAGAAAAGGCATCATCGCCCACCGCCTGCCCCCAGAGTTGTTGCGCAGTTCTGCTCTGCTCACGTTCTGGAAGATTGCGGACATAAATGCAAGATCTGTAAAGGTTCGGCCACTCAGAGAGCTCTTGTCGATTGGTTAAGGACCCCGTGTTTTAAGCTTGAGCCCGTCGACGGAACCCTTTTTAAGTTGCCTGCCCAAAGACATATTCATTGTGCTGGGGGGTGGGTTCACGAATCTCACACGCTTTTTTATCACTCGGATTTATCCTTGTGGTACTGTGGTGCTTGTGGGTATATTGCCAGTGTTCGGTTGCGCTCTCTCAGGGAGAGATGCAATGGGCACCCCGCTACGACAACCACGCAACATCTGAATCGGATCAACGCTGGTCATCCGCCAAAGGTTCTCTCAAGGAGAGAGCGGATTGCCAGGGGTATTGATCCTGCTTAATTCGTCTTTAACGCTTCGCGTTTTCACCAGTTCCAGTTCCAGTTCCTGCTAGGTCGCTGTTTGAGATCAAGTGCATAGTCCGACCGTACCCCTTGCACAACTTCACTCAACAGCTACCTTCGCGCCCTACCCGTTAGACCTGGGGGCGCTGGGGGTTTGGGGCCCTTTCATGGGATTCGTCAGGTCGGAACATGCGCATACGTTACTACAATCCCATGGAGGCGGGCAGCCAAGAGCGACTGGAAGACATCAGCGCAGAGCTCAGCAGTTGGGACGTGGTACTACTATGTGGTACGTGTGTCTGGGCAGGAGCGAAACCCAGTTCGCAAAATAGGCTACACAATTACTGCGTATGGCAATTTGGGACAAACAAGAGTAAGTGGACCAACGAAACTTGCGGACTAGCGATGCTACTACACCATCGTCTTGGGACTACAATGGTCAGGCAGATACTTCTACCCCCGGCAGCATTACAAGGGAGAGTAGCGGGTGTAAGACTAGCCAACAAGCATATTGATCACGCCCTGTTCGTGTGTTACTACGCCCCAGCGCATTAAACATATCATGCGGTGTTGGCGGATGCGACAAGTCACTGGCTAGAATAATTCCTTGGCCGACTAAGAGGCCATACGACGACTAGTGTAATAGTGGGCATCAAGCCGACTTTGGCACCCATAGGGACCTCGACGGGAGTGCACAAAAAGCCCCGGGCCAACTATAGGCACCAAAAGCCCCAAGCAGGAGAACTCCAACGGCACTGGCTTCAGATGACCCTGTAAGGGCAGCGACTTGAGCATTGTATCTACGTGCTACGAAACAGGCCCGACCTACTACGGTCACTGTGGACACCCGAGTAGAGTAGATCACATTGCACTACCGACAGGTCTATTAGGGCATGTACACCACTGTGGCCCCTTGCGCGGGTCTGGGAAGAGGTTGCAGCAAATGCGAGCACGAGGACTTCGAGACCACGTCCCACTGGGCATCAGTATATCGACGCTGGCGCGTCCCGCCCCTCCTCCACCAACCCATCTACACCAGCGAATTTGCAGAGACGGCTTGATGCAGTGCGCGCGCAGGGGGTACAAGAGAACCGAGTTCCTCCAGAACATAGACAACGAGGCCACACGAGAGGCTTACGACGTATGGGAAGAAGCGTTTACCCAGAGGACCTCATATTATATTTGGGCGCTGCCAGGCAGAGCTTGCAGAGAAGCGTTGACACGCATATTCGGCAACAAGCCGCACGACGACGAGCTAGACTATCTACTACAGCATGCGAAAACACACAGACTGCAACTGTCGCAAAGACGGCGGCATACACGGCAGCGATTGGAGGACGGATGCGACGACGCAGAATACGAGAGCGTGCAAGGCGAACTACGGCAGGTTACTGCAACGCTGAAGAGAGCGCGCGAAGTCACCGAACACCAGGGGCGATCGCATCTAGTCGAGCTCATATGGGAGCGTGCCAACAACGCAGCTTTGCGGAAGTGCACAGACTACTGGTACAACACCAACGAAATCGACGCGGGACCAAGACACGATATTACCTTGCGCCCAATACTTACTGGCCATCCGATTACTGGGTGCAAGAACTTGGACGGGCACCTTTGGAGGGGGGCCTCGCTACAGTGCCGATCGATCGCTGCGTCGCGTGCCAGGGGCGCAAAGACCATGTGGAGAACAACGTGGTCACACTGCCGAACGACCGAACTACAAGCAGCAGTGGCTAGGGACAAACAACAAATAGTACGGTGCTGCAGACGAGCGTGCAAACGACGGGCCTGGCCACAATTGGAACTACCCGCAGAACTTACATGGCTCCCTCTCGACCCCTCGCTCCACCTCGCCGGCCCTTCGCTGCAAAGTGAACGACTGGAGCTGAAGAGGATTGCGGAGGTCGAGGCCATGGAAGACCACGAGGACTTGGCCCACTATACTACGCTGGGGAAGTTCTAGCGAGACAGGGAACTACACCAGAAAATGGGGTGGGGCGCAGGGCCAGCCCCCAGCGGTGGAGAAGAGGGGGGCAACGAGCCAGACTGCAGGAGATGCGGGCGGCGCGATCTTACGACGTGGGGCGAGGCGAGGGCAATGCGCAGGGCTAAGAGCACCGAAATCACCCGAGACCAAACTACAACTACCAGCCCTACCTCGACATATTTCTGGAACGCTGTCGATTTATGCAGACGGCACCGCTCGACCATCACCGATCTCAGGCATTCCCAACAGCAGAAAAGCAACAACAGGGGCGGTGTCCTAGGGCAGCGCATCCTCCGCGTCTACGACTCGCTCAGCATGGCTTGGCGCTCAGGCATCGCCAGGCGCGGCGCCCAGAGCGACCGCCCACCATGGGCCCGAGGGGGACTGCCGCATCGATGCCGAGAAACTGCAATACTATGCGCATGTGCCGCGCCACGGAGAGCCCAACAAGCGGGCGTTAGTACTGTCGCTACTAACCGCGACGGTGCCGACGCTTTTGCAGCGACGGAGCGAGCCCTCCTACGAGCAGTGGCTTACAAGCACGTGCGCGAAGACGATCAGCGGCACGCGCTGGCGGCCATCGGCCACTCCGCGTTTGCGCTCGAAGCATCCGACGGTGCTATTGAGGCGGAGAGCGCCAGCGGAGTACAGATGGGGCTTGCACTTTGCCCGCGTCAATGCAACGACGCATGCAGCAGAAACGTGGGCAAGTGGTGGCAGGAAGAACGACGGGGCCCGCGCCGACGACTTCGCGACGCGGTTAACCCCATCGCAGGAGAAACCCCCGACCTGGCGCTCAATGCGTTCATGGGCGACACCACTCGCGCGCGCAACTCCTTTACGCGCCGCGGGGCGCAAGATGTCGAGCACTTGTTGAACGCAACTACGCAGAGGCTTGCAGGCGCGTTGTCGACAGGAGGTCGGGGACTCAACCGCGGGCGAACTAACCGCCTGGTGCTGTCCCAGGCAGCTGGGTAGTTGCTACGCGCGCGTTGCGACGCGGCGAAACGTTGGCGGGCGCGGCGCTGCGGGCAATTCGGGCCCTTGGATCTCACCAGCCCTCGGGGCAAGCCAACGCTGGAGAAATCGCGCGACGCAGTGCCGCTAGAGGAATAGCGTGGGGACAATGCGACACTTAAGATGACGATGTTCGCGGCTTTCGTGCAAGGGGCAACACTGCGCGGACTTGCACCGCTCCCACTCGCAAAAGCCCGCGCCGACGCACTAGACAGCGCACTGGCAACGCCCTTGCGTGCAGTGGCAGGAGGAGCGATGTCATGGGCGCGAGCTGACGGTAGGTGCTACAACAATGTGCAGATTTCCGTTACTGGCGACTGGAGAACACGGCGACAGCATTACGAGTCAGGAGACTACGATGGCACCAGGCTTGGGCATGGTATCCAAGGGGGCACGGAGCGGTCGTGGCGGCAGTTTTTGGGGCGTCGAAGTTGGATTCATGCAGATTGAACTCAGGCTGCGAGACGGAAAATGGGTACGCGACGGCTCTGCACCATGGGCGCTACAATATTTTTCGAAGACCTTGGGCAACTAGCACAAGTAGACGAACGCATGGAATGGTTTGCAAAGCGTGCACCATATATTTCCGCACTGCAGCCTGGGACCCCATAGCACTTCAGTTGGCTCAGCGCAGACCCCAAAGTCCTTTACAGCCATGACAGGAACTGGGACGTCCTCACAAAACAGATGGAGGGGAAACGGCAGGAACATGAGGAGGAAGTATTTATGCTGTGCCGGTGCGACCATATCATTAGACGTGCAGACGGCACAGCGCATACATGTGGTCAGCGTTTTCCTACCTACACAGCGTTGGCAGGTCACCGACGAGAGGTGCACCATGTGCGGCCCATTGTTGCTTCCGTAGTAGTTACCAACCAGTGTCCTTGGTGCTTCAGTGCATTTGTCAATTGTAAGACGGCGGTGGGTCATGCTACATGGACAGTGCCTTGCCGCGGGATCTGCCGCCGAGACTGGTTCAAATGGTCGCGCGACGTACTTCCTCCTACTGCGCTTTCCTGTTCTATTTGTGGCCATGGGGCCCAAGCCTTCTCAGAATTCCAACAGCGCGTGCGCGCCCGCCCTGCGGGCCCCGACCATATTCGAGCTCCCAAAGGCCAGGCGGCCCATGCTGCGCGGGGCGATGGCGCGGGGGCTAGAAGGAGAAGGAGAGCCCATCCCAGTAGGACAGTCGCGAAGAGCGAAGACTCTCGCAGGAATGGGCAAGGGCGGCCAGGGATCACCCCACGGTGGGGCACGAGGCGGAGGACAAGGTCAACTAGCAGGATCAGACAGAGACGAGATGAAGGCGCTGCAGAAACTCACCTTGCGGAGCAGCGCCGCCGTCCGACAGCTGGCCAACGAAGTGGGCGACTTCTGGCTCCAGAGCATGGCCAGCGTCGCCGTGTAGCTCGCGCTGGAGACTGGCAAGGAGTGCGGTCGCAAGGTCAAGGGGCTCGGGGGCGGGCGCAAGCTCGGCCCGCCCCGCGGACGCGTGGCGGCTAGTCTAGTGGAAGGATTGGTTGCGCTACTACAACAAGTGGAAGCGCTCCCAGAAGCACTCGTTCCAGTATTACATGTACCCCAGTAGCTCGCGCAGCAGATCGCGGGAGAATAGCCCCCAAGGTCATCGCGGAGATCTTCGAGAAGTGCAAGGTGCAGGAGACGGACGACACTGTGGACCTGGACCGTCAGGCCAATATTACGTTCGTAATAACATCGGCCCATCTTCATGGCCACCTTGTACCAGGACATGATAGAGGAGCAGAGACCAAGGAGCTGCTGGGCTTCCGGGCGGCGATGTGCAAGCAGGTTCTCAACGCGGCGATCGCGCACCAGGGCGGCAGCAAGACCAGGTCTGACGGGCCAAAGACGGGGCTCGAGCGCGCGATCGAACGCCAGCTCCACAAGAAGAACGAAACATACGATATCAGGCACTGCGGAGTCCACCAGTTACCACGGCCAGCAGCCCGCCAGAGCCATCGGAGGCTGCTGCAGGCTCCGCGCTTGTCGGCACTACCAACGTGTCGACCGCCCTGCCAGCTCTCCCGCCCGCCGCGAGAGAGAAAAAACATCGCTATGCAGATCAGTCAGGACCTTGTGCGGTTTTCAGCGCTACGTAATCGCGCGCAAGTGCACGGCGGTTATATGTCTTATTGTACTACGCATGGCCACCTACTACAGAGACCTCAGGTCCAGGGACTATTACAGGTGACGGGTGAGAGGGACAATCCCGACGGATCCCACCACCTTTCCCGCCCCCCCCCCCCTCCTCACCCACCATTGCTATACTTCTGTTGTGCATAGTGACGGATGCTGCAAGGATCTTGGTTTGATCGAGTCTCAACGGCCCCCCCTTCCAAGGGCCTCTTCAAGACCGCCGAGGAACTAGTCCGGGGAATCGAGCCGTGTCAGCTACGTGCGAATGCATATTACTTACCAGCAGTGGTTCAAATTCAGTGAAGACTATGAGGGACGAACGTAACCTCGACAACGGTTAGGGCCCCATCCGACTTCGGCAAAGGGAGTAACAACGTTGGCTAGTACATCGGCACAACACACATGGGGCTCCATACAAGGCTCACGAGACCACAAGCAGGCCAGAGAGCATCGCCAACCAGGTGATTTTTGCTTCCAGCGCACAGAACGGATAGCTACTGTGCCCAGGCTACGACATCACAGAGTTCGTACCACTTCGGTCCGCATCGAACTAGCCAGGCTTCCAGAGACGAGCTACTGCGCGAGCTCCACCAGGCGGACTGCGCAGTTACGCAGTTACGTCATGGCCCAATCACTGCGCGGAGGCCGTGCAGCGGCGTGGGCGGACTCTCCGAACGCTGCGGGTGGTCAGCAGCAGGACGGCGCGAAGAACTTACCGACCCTCGCCCAGCGAAGCCAGCACCGCAACGGCCAGGACGAGCAGATCTTTGGCAGCATGGAGTACCGGTTCAAACTCGCCCACACGAGCCTCCTCACCACTCCGAAGTTCTTCGAAGAAGGCCTTCCTCCAACGCACTGGCTGGTGAACGGGGCTTCAGCGGCAAGAAGCACGCCTTGCTATCTCGCTCGGCCGCCCCCCAAGTCGAACGCGAGCCAAAATCCGTGCGAGGAGATGGAGAGGGTGTAGGCGGCGCTGCATCTCGAGCGCCAGATCGACAAGGTAAAGAAGGCGCTCGACGCTGCATCAGGACTGGAGAGCATCTTTACCAATCGCTCCAGGCACCTCCACGGCTCGTTCCCATGGGAACACGGCCACGAACGCAAGCAGCTCGACGAGGTTGACGACTACTACACCAAGTGGACCAAGGGCGCGAGGGGGATGGGCTACGGCGTCGTTGGGCCGCAGACCACGCAGAGCCCGCTCCGCCAGAACACGACGCACAGCAACTTCCAGCCGCGTGCGCCGCGCGACAAGCCGAGCGAGCCCACTAAGGGCTGGGAGACCAGGTGCTACCAGGTCACGAGCGAGAGCGGAGACATCCGCACAAGGTGGAGGTTAGCGGCGGCGGCGGCAGGATGGGGTCCTGGAGTGGACTGAATTGGAGGCCTGGAGGCATATGCACAACGGCCAGAGTGAGAGCTGGCACCACATATCCAACTCAGACTACTGCTGGGGTACTACGCTCGCAGGGGCAGTCGTATCGTATCCAGAGCAGGGCTTGCCAGAAGGTCTACTTCTACTACGGAGAGCGGCTCTGCGACTAGTCTGCTAGTACTCATGCTGTCCAGTGAGACGGCCACTGCATTGCACACTAACGCAACTGCTGTTATTTTCTTTCTCTCTCTGGGAGGGGGGTGTGGGGGAAGGTGGATGAGGGGAGTCGGGTGGCGAAAGGTCGCCAGAGGCGCGGCCCCGCTCGCAACGAATGTGAGCAGCCGTGCTTCCTGTCTGTTTTGTTGTCCGTTCCCCAGCAGGGCGGGGCCTCCTGCATCCTGGCAGTGCGTCCCCTACTTCTGTGCAGGGCGCGCGTGCCCCAGGCTGCCCCGAGGGTCAAGCGATCCAAGGGTGCTGCATCCATATTCCACCAAGGAAGCCCAAGCCTATTACCAGTGCCGGGAGTAGCGCTTCCCGACGGTCTTATCCTTATCTTCCATCTGCTCCTCCTGCTCGCCCGCCACCTTTGCTTTATCCTCCTCCAGTTGTGCGCAGCTCCCCTCTTCCGCTTGCGCACGATACGATGGGGTCTGCTTCTTGGAGCTCCAGATCGGGCATGGTGTGCCGCGTGTCCGCGGATAGAGAAACAAACAGCGCAATGGGAAGGGATGGGAGGGACGGGTATTCAGGGAGTAATTATCCCGGCAAAGCAACCTAACAGCGATGTGTAGGATCATATATGGAAGCATTCCCCTTAAGATTCATATGAACATCCAGTTGTAGAATTCTGCTGTTCTCGCAGTCGTAGTCGCATTCGCAATGACTGTCGCAGTGGCAACGGCAGTCGCAGTCACAGCCTCAGCCTCAGCCTGTCTCAGCCTCAGCCTCAGCCTGCCTCAGCCTCAGCCTGCCTCAGCCTCAGCCTCAGCCTGCTTCAGCCTCAGCATCAGCAGCCTCGGCCTCAGCCTCAGCCTGCCTCAGCCTCACCCTGCCTCAGCCTCAGCCTCAGCCTCAGCCTGCCTCAGCCTCAGCCTGCCTCAGCCTCAGCCTCAGCCTGCCTCTGCCTCAGCCTCAGTCTGCCTCAGCCTCAGCCTCAGTCTGCCGTCGGCCTCGGCCTCAGCCTCAGCCTGCCTCAGCCTCAGCCTGCATCAGCCTCAGCCTCAGCCTCAGCCTGCCTCAGCATCAGCCTGCCTCAGCCTCAGCCTGGGCCTCAGCCTCAGCCTCAGCCTCAGCCTCAGCCTCAGCCTCAGCCTGCCTCAGCCTCAGCCTCAGCCTGCCTCAGCCTCAGCCTCAGCCTCAGCCTGCTTCAGCCTCAGCCTCAGTCTGCCTCAGCCTCAGCCTGCCTCAGCCCAGCCTCAGCCTCAGCCTGCCTCAGCCTCAGCCTCAGCCTGCCTCAGCCTCAGCCTCAGCCTGCTCAGCCTCAGCCTCAGTCTGCCTTCAGCCTCAGCCTCAGCCTCAGCCTCAGCCTGCCTCAGCCTCAGCCTCAGCCTCAGCCTCAGCCTGCTTCAGCCTCAGCCTCATCTGCCTTCAGCCTCGGCCTCAGCCTCAGCCTGCCTCAGCCTCAGCCTGCATCAGCCTCAGCCTCAGCCTCAGCCTCCTCAGCCTCAGCCTCAGCCTCAGCCTCAGCCTCAGCCTCAGCCTCAGCCTCAGCCTCAGCCTCAGCCTCAGCCTCAGCCTCAGCCTCAGCCTCAGCCTCAGCCTCAGCCTCAGCCTCAGCCTCAGCCTGCCTCAGCCTCAGCCTCAGCCTCAGCCTCAGCCTCAGCCTCAGCCTCAGCCTCAGCAGCCTCAGCCTCAGCCTCAGCCTCAGTCTGCCTCAGCCTCAGCCTCAGCCTGCCTCAGCCTCAGCCTGCCTCAGCCTCAGCCTCAGCCTCAGCCTCAGCCTCAGCCTGCCTCAGCATCAGCCTGCCTCAGCCTCAGCCTCAGCCTGCCTCAGCCTCAGCCTCAGCCTGCTTCAGCCTCAGCCTCAGTCTGCCTTCAGCCTCGGCCGCAGCCTCAGCCTGCCTCAGCCTCAGCCTGCCTCAGCCTCAGCCTCAGCCTGCCTCAGCATTCAAAATGTGGTCTGGGAATGGAGTTCTGGGAACTCGAAGAACACGACGTGGCCTACAGTTGGCTCCGGGCATGGAAAATCATGCCCAGGAATGGAGTTCTGGGAACTCGAAGACTACGAAACAGCCTACAGTTGGCTTCGCGCCTCTAGAATCATGCCCAGGAATGGAGTTCTGGGAACTCGAAGACCACGAAGTGGCCTACAGTTGGCTCCGGGCATTCAAAATCATGCCCAGGAATGGAGTTCTGGGAACTCGAAGAACACGAAGTGGCCTACAGTTGGCTCCGGGCATGGAAAATCATGCCCAGGAATGGAGTTCTGGGAACTCGAAGACCACGAAGTGCGTTACTGTGGGCTAAAAAAAAGAGTCTCTGGATTCCCCCGGATCCCGTCCGGATCCCGCCCAGACCCCCCTGGGGAGTCAAGATGCTCTCTTTTGACACCACTAGAACCTATCAGTCTTCGCTGTTAGGTACAAACCACCCGTTCGCCGATAATTGGCTTTTACTAAACGGCCCTGGGCGTTTACTAAACAACCCTGCCCTGTTGGATTCCTTCTTTGGGTGCGTTTACTACACGGCTTCGCGTGTCGGGGTGATTACTATGAAGGTGGACTTCTGCTCTCTGGGATAGGATGTCAGATTCGGAAATCAGATGCGGCGCGAGCGCACCTGGTTTGCCCCCTCCCCCCTCTCCCGCGATGCCGCGCCACCAGCCTGCTCCCTCAGCGAGTCTGGGCCGTGCTGGTCCCTCGCGTCCTTGGGGCTCGCTTTCCTTGATCATCCGCGCTCCCGTGCTCAGGAGGGGGGAAACACACAGACACAATCAACCGTTGACTCCCAGCAAAAATTTGGGAAAATATGGGAAGTGAGGGGGGGAGACGAAAAAACAGAGAAATGGGGAAGATACGGGGACTCCTGGGATTTGCGTCTATTTGTGTGTTCCTGGGCCCCTTTGCTTGCTCCCTCCTGTTGCAAAGGCGATGTGGCGCGATTTGGAGCCCGGTGTTCTTTGCAGTGGAGACCCGTGCCAAGAACCGCCCTGCTTGCCTCCAGTGGTGTCTGGGTTTCGTGGGTTTCGATGATTTTGCTCTGGAAAGCGCGGCGCTCCCACACCAAAAGTCAATGGACGTCCTGGGGTCTCAGGGTTCGGTTTCTTGCGGAAGGTTTCTCGTGGTCGAGCTCCTAGTGTATCCCGACGTCGCCGATGCGTCGCCGATGCATCGTCGATGCCTGGGCGATGTGGTGCGATCCTCCGACCCAAGCGCCTCCGGCCCCATTCGGCCCCATTTGCCATGGGTCCGAACTTGACAGCCAGTGCCAGCGTTGGAGCCATGTGATCTGCGATGCTGCGCGTAGGTTTCGTGCAGGAGTGCTGGGTGGGTAGCTTTCAAAACGGCCCCCTCAGGGGGCATCTGGGCCTGGACGGCAATCTTGGAGCACTTGATCTGTTGGGCGTTGCGCTGCAGACGTCTGACCACTGTCGAATGTTGCCGAGTGGGTGGCGCATCGCCAGGTGACAAGCCATCGGCTAGTACCTCCGAGAGTCAGGGGGAAGCAGCTGCGGCTGCCGCGGCCCTTGCTGTCGCTGCTCGAGCCGCCGCGGCCACCTGCGAGCTGCCCAAGCTGACCGCCGGAGCTGGTGCGGGCCAGACGCGGCTGACCTCAGCGTGCTGCCTTGCTGATCTGATCTTACGGACAGGCTGGGATGGGACCATGCATTTCTCCGAATCTGTGCCATGCGATTGTCTGAAAGAGTGGTCAGCTTACGCCACATCCGCACACCCCTTGGGGGCCTTGTGTGCTTCTAAGCTGGGCTTGTCGCGCTCTTTCGGAACGCAGATCTTGTCGTAGAGGCCTTTTGGTGCTGTGCGACAAAGTGGGAAGCCCAAAATCGTGCTCACGAGAAACCCTACTGATCTTTCGGGGCCTCTTGGGCCCTCTGGGGCCGTCCTGGCGCGTCTTGGGTCTTCTGGGGCTCTCATGAGCTGTCTTGATGCCTTCTTGGGGTGTCTTGGGACTCTCTAGGGAAGTGTCTCTCCAAAGGCCCTCTTAGGTCCCTCTTAGGGCCCGTGTTGGGCCTTCTTCGGGCGTTTCAGGGTTTATCTAGGGTCGTATAGGCGCTCCTGGAGCTATCTCATACATAAGAGCCCGAGAAGCCAAACATGTCGGGGCCTCTTGGACGCCTGCCGGGGGCCGTCTTCCAAAATGGACCATCTGCGCGATCTTGGATGCGACCTGGAGCCATCTGGATGCTCCCTTCGCGACGCCAGCACCCTAGCGCGGCGCCCCCGCGCGGTACCGGCGCCTCCTCCTCGTCCTCCTCCTCCTCCTCCTCCTCCCCCCTATCCTCATTTCTCCTTTCCGCCCCCCGTCCTGCTCCTCCTCCTTCTCCTCCTGGGAACGCCGGGGATACTCAGGAATGCCCCCACCTCGTCCTCGTGCTCGCATCCCCTTCCACCGCCTTCCCCCCCCTCCTTCTCCCCCTCCTTTTTGGGCCTCACTCTCCCCATCATCCCCTACCCCGTGTCCCTGCCGCGGCGGCCGAATGTGACCTGGGGCGAGTGCGCAGGGCGGAGGCTCAGGCGAGGTGAGGCCCCGCCCCTCGGACGTGTCCCAGGTGCGCACCCACCGCTTGTGGGTGTCAAGACCCTCCGAGGACACTCCCTACGTTCCCTCCCCTCCCTTCCCTCCCTTCCCTCCCTCCCTGCCCTCCCCTTTCCCCCCCCTCCACGGTGCGGTGCCAGCGCGCCAGCGCCCCCCTGGCCGAGGCAGTATCTTTTTGTCCGTTTTCGTTGCCTTTGTGTGGGCGCGCCGCGCGCACCCGTATATCGTACAGTGGGAGATCCATGCCAGGAAGCACCCTGCTCGGCCTCCAGGGTGCCCCTGGTCGATGTTCTCTTGTTCGTTGTTTTGCCGATCGGCGCGGGCCCTCGCGCCTGTTGCGAGCAGGTGGAGCCTCTCCCCCCCCCAAGGACGCGCTGCTGCAACTAGTCGCACTAAGCAGAGGTCCTGAGCCAGACCCCGCCCTCCGCCCCACCCTTCCGCCCAACTTCGAAACGCCGAATCAGAAAACGGTCACCTGGGTTTCTTGGGGTTCGATGGTCTTGCGATGGAAGGCGTGACGTTCCCATACCACAAATCAGTGGAAGTCCTGGGTTCTCTCAGGGTAGTGTTTCTTGTGTAAGGCTTCTCGTGGTCGAGCTCCTACTGTACATGAATCCACGTCGATTTCGAGAGTACGCATTGCGAGAACGTTCGTACCACGCGGCCGGTCTCGCAGATTGGGGGACGGTGCTCATATACGTGGGTGGGCGCGTACGTCGTTCGCGGGCTCTTTGTTTGGGAAGTGGCGAGGATCTCATTCGCCGAGGAGCCCCAGGAGGTCGGCGAGTGAGTGGTTGATCGCGCTCTTGGAAGGCCACCACAGATTCGGCGGATCGTCCCCGAGATCGTTTGGGTTTGTCTTGATCTACAGTGGGGACCCATGCCAAAAAACAACCTGCTCGCCTCCAGGGTGCCCTGTGTTTCTTGGGTTTCAATGGTTTTGCTATGGAAAGCGCGACGTTCCCACACCAAGAATCAATAGACGTCCTGGGGTCTCAGGGTTGGGTTTCTTGTGGAAGGTTTCTTGTGGACTGGCCTGCACTGTAGCGCAAGATGTTACAAACGCACCGGAACTCTCATGGCCCATAAGCAAAGGGCAGATTGCAATCCCGAGTCGGGCGCAGCGGATGGCGACCCTAGCCGCTATGGTCGCCATCCGCTGCGCGCGACTCTCGCCGCTACGGCGTAGCGGCGAGAATCGCGATCATTCCATCCAGGCTTCAACCAACTCTGGCCACATTCGCCCCAACCCTGTTGTTGAGCAGGCCTGCCAAGGCTGTACCCTGCGCCCAGCAGCAGCGTCGTCCTCGACGACCCTCTCGCTCAGATTGTGCAGGCTGCGCAGATGGCCGAGCTGGCGCAGGATCCGCGCTGGCATTCGGAATCCCATTACAGAGCACCTGCGAAATGAGACGTCTGCGCCGGAAGTTTGTTCATTGCATATTCGCTTGACGTTTTCTTCAGAATTGCTTCGAGTCGGTTGTCTCGAAGCGAATTAGCGGCAATTTTTCAGCTGATATTCGTTTCGCACGTGTTCTGGCTTGGAAGTGGCTGGGGGAGGTAGGAGGCAGTGAGCAGCGATGAAGTATCCGCTCAAGCATCCCAGTGTTGTTGACCATTGGTCCCAGGCGAATTGGCCTGTGGTGTCCGCAATGGTTGTTGTTTGGAAACGAGCGTCAAGTGGTCCCGCGGCACACCGTTGATTGATCGTCTAGATACGCAGCCCCAGAATACACCAAAAGACACTCCGAGATACCGCCAACACTTGTATCTAATTGCTTTCGGCTCATCTCGCCAGAGTGCCTGGGTTGTGGGTTAGATTCCTCAGGGATGCTTCTTGGGTTCTCTTCGGAACGCTCTGGGGGGCCTCTTAGGAGCCTATCGGGGCCGGGACCTGAGGACACTCCAACTCATGTCTCAAGGGCACGGTGGCGGATACACCAAAAGCAACTCCGAGACACCGCCAACATTTGCACACGTCAGTGGTGAAACATGATTACGTTCAAGGCAATTCGCGTGGCATTCCACATAATCCGCAGCATTGCCCCCTCCAAACGAAATCCGCGGTCCCTCAGTCCCTGCCCCCTAGCCCTGGGCAACCGTAAAGGTACTCCGCCGAGCCCGAAGCTCTACTCTTATCTAGTGGCCTTGTGCCCCTCCGGCCACCGTGTCTAATTCGTAGGTCAGAGCTCTCTTGATGCCTTTTGGGGTCCCGTGGGATGCCTCTCGAAGGCCTCTTGGAGGTCTCTTCGAAGCCTCTTCGAAGCCTCTTGGGGTCTTGGGGCCAGTTGGGGGACCTCTCTTGGTGGCCTCTCGCGGGCCTCTTGCGAGCCTCTTTTGGGCCTCGTAGTCTCGTAGTGCCTCTTGAGCGCAACTGGGGGGCCTCTTTGCGGTGTCGGGGTCCATTTTGGTACAGGAAGGGTCGTTGGGACATGTCGGGTTCTGCAGGGCCGAAGCATTGAAGAACACCCGCCAGGTTTTCCAATGACTGCGGGACAAGTCATGCGGAACTCTCTGGGAGCGCCCAGGAGATTCATGAGTTGGGGCTCTTGGCTCCTCAAAGGCCAGACGCCGTTCCAACGCCGCGATAATTAGTGGGTTTGCACTTATAGCTTGCACGGCACAGCTTCCACCGCATACTATGCACCACATAGATTGCATCGTACATCTTGCGACGACGTGGGTTTGCACCACATAGCTTGCACCACATTCTTTCCACCACGCACTTTACACAACATAGCTTGCACCGCGCAGCTTGCGACGATGTGGGTTTGCACCACATAGCTTGCTCAACACAGCTTCCTCCACATGTGCCACATACCTTGCACCACATCGCTGGTGCCGATGTGGGTTTGCACTACAAACGGGACAATCGTTGCATGCCTCAGGCGAAACCGCACTGGAACCAAACTAAGCAAAACAGATTCTTGAGGACGTCTCAGACAAGACCGTGCCGAAACTAAAACAGGTAATCGTAAGGACCTCTCATGCGAAAGCGCGCCGAAACCAACCAAATCGAGCAACGTGTGGGGACATCTCAAGCGAAACAGGCCCCAAACCATGCTAACACCATGGGTCAAACCATGCAAATTCTCAGGATGTCTCAGGCGGGGCACCCGGCCAAACCAAACCATGCCAAGCCAGGGGCCAAACCAGGCAATTTCTGAGGATGTCTCAGGCGAAACACCCCAAGCCAGGCTCCATCCACTGACCTTAACAACATGAAATTAAAGGAGTGGGTGGCCCCAGGGGGTCCCTCTGCAGGGGGTTCTGTAATTATGATTTTCTGGGTGCGTGGGGGGTTTTCCACGAGTGAGCGATGTGTGGTGTAATTGCGATCGGATTATTGAATTTGTCAGTCGCAGCCCCGCACTTTTGCGGCCGCCCCGCGACTCCTCCAAACGCGATCGATTTATGTGGCCCGTCCGCAACAGGATGTATGCGGCTGGGGCGAACAGCATGTGTGTTGCAGGGGCGCAATGTCATGCATTTGTCTTCCGAGTGTTCTCTGGGCAACCGTGTCGTGTCAGAGGACATATTCCCGAGGCTGTAGACGGGGAAGGAGGAGGAGGGGGAGATTGTGAGGGGGTATGCAAGCCCGAAGTTTTTAGAATTTCAGGCGCCCATGCTGCCCATGTCTCCAGACGCTTGTCTTCGGCCCATCGTCGCCTCCGCCGTCGCCGCCGACGCCGTCGTCGCCATCGTCGCGGTCGTCGCCGCGGTCATCTGCCGTTGTCATCGTCGCCATCATCGTCGCGGCAGTAGTCGCCACCGTCGTCGTCGGTCGTCGTCGTTGTCGTCGCCGTCGTCGCCGTCATGGTCGTCGCCGTCATGGTCGTCGCCGTCGTCGCTGTCGCCGTCGCCGTGGTTGACGCCGTCGTCGCCGTTGTTGTCGCCGTGGTCGTCGTCGTCGCCACCGTCATCGTGCTTGCCGTTGTCGTCTCCGCCGCCATCGTTGCCGCCTTCGTCGCTGGCGTGTTCGTCGTTTGTCGTCGTCGTCATTTGTCGTCGTCGACGTCGTCGTCGTCGTATTCGTCGTCGTCGTCGTCGTCGTAGTTGTAGTTGTCGTCGTCGTCGTCGTTGTCGTCGCCGTCGTCGTTGTCGCCGTGTCTTGGGGTCTTCATCGGGCCCCAGTGGTCCGCCTGGATGTCTCTTTAGAGTTGCCATGGGCAACCGCGGACAGCAGAGTGCGGTCTTGCACCACCACTGCCCAGTCCCCCCCCCTCACTCCTCCGACCCACCCCCTTCCCCCCTTAGCATCCCAGCAAGAGCTGGAGGTATCACGGGGCATGCTGGGGTGTGGGAGTTGTGTGGCTTTTTCGATCGTGTAGATCATGGAGTGGATGCTGTGATTCCCGCCTGGTTTCCCCTGACTGTGGTGCAACCCCGAGGGATGACAGCCTTTTCCCGCGGGATCCACGCCATATCCCGGGGACAGCCAAGCTGCGCAAGCCATCACACCGGTCAGGGGAGGGGCTGCTGGGGGATCCGAGGCTTTCTTGAGTGTCCCCAGGGTATTTCGATTCCTGTTGATTATGGGGTGATCTGACCAGGCCTGTGAGGGATCCTAGTGGCGTTTTTGGGGAAACCTAGTGGCGTCTTTGGGGCCTCCCGTGGAGTTAGGCTGCCGAGCAAATATCCCAAACGGCGCGTGTCCAGAGCGGGCTAGAAGTGTACGACATGCTTTAGCAGTTTCCGCGTGCAGAAACCAGTGTTTTCGTTCGTGCTCGTACTCAACAAGGCGGCCCGTAGAGACATCAACAGGGAGAACGTGTGCCGTAAAAGGCCGTCGGGTGGTACCGCTCCTGATTTTAGGCGCACGCCTGTTTAGACATTGCGGGCCCCCCGAGAGAGTGCCCTCATCCCGACGTGGTGTTTCTGTGGCTCCTCCTCCGTCCTTCTGTCTCTCCTACCCATCCCTCTCCCTTCCTACCTTCCATAACAATTCTGGCTCAAGGACTTCCTTCCAGGACATTTCGTCCCTTTCAGCTGAAGCACTCTTTTGCTCCACCTTGCGTCACTAAGTCAACCTGGTGCTCCAAGCTGACCGCCGATCTAGATTTGGGCCTCCTGCTTGACGAGCCACCCGATCTCGCGAATTGGTTCGGAATGCAGTCCTCGCAGTTCCCCGTACTATTTCTTGTGCTCCCGCCGACCTACACGTGGCACCAGGATTTTTCGGGAGCGAAGGAGATATTACCTAACAGCGAAGACTGATAGGTTTCTAATGGGGTCAAAAGAGAGCATTTGATGAGTCCCCAGGGGGGTCTGGGCGGAACCCGGACAGCGAGGGCCGGGCTCAGGGCCGGGCTCGTTTTAAGCAAACAGTCGCACTTTTCGTGCTCTTCGACCTCCCAGAACTCCATTCCTGGGCCACATTTTGAATGCCCGGAGCCAACTGTAGGCCCCTTCGTGCTCTTCGACTTCCCAGAACTCCATTCCCGGGCCACATTTTGGATGCCCGGAGCCAACTGTAGGCCACTTCGTGCTCTTCGACTTCCCAGAATTCTATTCCCGGGCCACATTCTTGATGCCCGGAGCCAATTGTAGGCCACTTCGTGCTCTTGGACTTCCCAGAACACCATTCCCGGGCCACATTTCGAATGCCCGGAGCCAACTGTAGGCCACTTCGTGTTCTTCCACTTCCCAGAACTCCACTCCCGGGCCACATTTTGAATGCCCGGAGCCAACTGTACGCCACTTCGTGCTCTTCCACTTCCCAGACTTCAAAGATTCATCGTCTTCATCATCATCATCATCATCGTCCCCGTAGCCTTCTTGGCTACGGCCCTGCTTTCGAAGATTTCCTTTCAAAGGAACTGCGCAGCGCCTACTGCGCACCTTGATGCCAGGACATGCTGATAGTTCTCGGTCTGGCGGCGGTGCTCCTGACCCTGCTGCATTGAACAGCGCTGCTCCTCAGCCTGCGGCAGGGAACATTTGGAGATACCGTTATCGAAAGCAGTGTTTCTACTGCTACTACCACTGCTCCCATCACTCCTACTCGTTCACTCCACACACTACAACTACTCCTTCACTGTTACCACTACTACCATCACTACTACTTCTACTGCTACTACTACTGTTACTGTTACTGCTGCTGCTGCTGCTGTTGCTGGTGCTCGTGTAGCTATTGCTACTGCAACTACTGGCAGTGCCACTGCGACTGCCGCTGATGTTGCCACTGCGACTGCCACTGCGAATCCGAATGCGACTGCGAGAACACCAGAATTCTACAACAGCACTCTTTACATGAATACCACAGGCAATGTTTCCAGCTATGCTTCTACACATCGCTGTTCGGTTGCTTTGCCGGGATAATTTTTGGTTAGCGATGGATGGACTCGCACAGGATGGGAAGATCCAGATGGAACGATTGAGGCAGAAAACACAGCTGGACGAAAGGAGACGGCAGGATGACCAACAAACAACGACGACATGATCTTCAGGTGCGCAGACTAGCGCCAGACAAGGAATTTGCACAGAAGAGGGAGAAGAAGGCTCGAGATAAAGCCCAGAGGGATCATGATCTCGGGCTGCGCAGGATTCGGCAGGAGAGGGAGCAACAGGAAACGTTGGCACAAATTGCACGCCAGTAAGAAGAACGATGGTCCTCGTGGGGGGGGGGCGATGTTGGAACTCGAACACCTGGGGCCTGAACAGGAGAAGCTGGTCGAGTCGGGCAAGCTCCGATAGGACATTTAGAATATGTCCGCCGACAAAGGAAGGGTTCTCGTCCCGAGCTGTGGGCGCGCGGACTCGCAGCTCATCAGAAGTGATGTAGGAGAGATGTCTCTCGCGTCCGTGATGCTCGATCCACTCACCATAAAGACCAGCGGCAGCAGTGCCGCCATGCAATCCTTTGCAGCGTCTTCTGCGCGCTGGGACTTCGCCATGGTCGCGGAGGCGCACAACGAATATGGGTTTGACAGGGGGGCCAGTAATAACTGCATGCGGTTTGAGAATGTCATTCTTCAGTTTGACACGTGCTCTTCAATGTTTTTTCCCCTACCCAGTCTCTGCCTAAAAGGGTTCTTACTCGCTTGGCTTAAAAGGGGCCGGGCAGTGCAAACCGCCCTGGGCGGTTCCCCCAGTCCTCTGGGAACCGAGCGAAAGCAACAGCAAAGGTAAAAGCAAACGCGCGGTTCCCCCAATTGCGCTCCCTGGGTGCCTGGCAAAAGCAAAAGCAAAGGCAAAAGTGAAGGCAAAAGCGAAGGCACAGCAAACACATAGCATAGCATAGCATAGCACAGCATAGCATAGCGCAGCATAACATAGCGCAGCATAGCATAGCATAGCATAGCTTAGCCTAGCCTGACCCAGCCCAGCATCGCATTTCGCAGCACATCATAGCAGCGCAGAGCATAGCATAGCATAGCATAGCATAGCATAGCGCAGCAGAGCATTTTTTTTGCTGTTGCTGATATATATATATATATATATATATATATATATATATACATATGCATATATGTATATATATATATATATATATATATATATATATATATATATATATATATATATGTGTGTGCGAACGTATGTTCCATGCATTTTGTCCGTCTGTGGGCCATCTTGAGCCCTTAGTGGGGCAGCTTGAGCCCTTAGGATTCACGAAGGTTTCGCACAGAGCAACGGCCCGGGAGACATGAAACCGCTCCTACTAATGCTGCTTTCCTAAAGGCTCCATCTTTTAGGTAGGGTCGCACTGGGATAAATTTTTGTTCAGCGCTCGAGGAAGGTGCGAGAGCTCACGGGATTCGTTCGGCCCTCTTCGATTCTGGCTTCTTCAAGCTGCAATTCGGCTGTTGTTTGCGACCTGAATCTGCAGAGGAGCCACATTGTAGTGCCGTCGGAGTTCGGGGGGCTTTCCGAGGAGTTTTGGCAGTCTTTATATCTCAAAGCCAAAATCAACATCAATCGACGCGACCTCATCCCTGACCCCCAGGTGCTTGCCCAGTAGCAAGGCAGGCCATATCACGTGTCGAAGACGTTCGTAGCCCTCGGCAGCGAGCGAGGATCTCAAAGTTCGCGCAGGTTCGCCCGAACGCTGTAGATCGAGACTACCGCTGAGAGGGGCGGCCGCGCGAAGCAAGTCGGGCCATCTTGAGCTTTGAACGGGGATGAAATGGGCCCCTGTTCCCGCAGAGTTCTTCAGAGCAGCAGTTTTTCAGAGGAGCATGAAGTATTGATATTGATAGTTTTCCAGATTTCCAGGTTTTCCTGTTCTTCCGCGCTGGCTCCAGGGACGAATGGTCGAGCGCATTCCGTCGCGCAGGTTTTTTGCGTGTTGTTCGCAGTGCGTTTTTCGCGCATCGGAGCGCCCTCGAAGATTCCAAGCTGCGTGCTGTGTTATTTTTGGGGAGTCCGGGAGTCGCAGTTGCCGTGGCGCTGTTTTCGAGGTCGCCCTTTCGAGTGCTGTTCGCGGGCGCGACGCGCGGCGCGCGCTGCGCCCAATCGCGCGCGGCGCGGCGCGTGAACCAGCCGGCCGCGCCCGTCGGACCGCCCGGACATGATTTCTGGATTGTAGAATGCGTCAGAAAACGCTTCCGCTTTTTCCCGCGCGAGCGGTTCCGGAATTTGTAAAAAGGAGCCTGGACATTTTCAAACAAAAACAGTTTTGAGGGGTGGAATGCGCCCGCCGTGCAGGGCATATGAAGAATTCTGAAATCCGGAATTTTTCCAGATGGATTCCGGAATTTGTCAAAATCGATCCCGGAAATTTTGAACAACGTATCTGGTACGTTTCAAAAAGTAGGCCGGACATGTTCGAAAATGCCCCCAGATTTGTTCAAGTTTACCCCCGGAGAAATTTCCAGGGTCGAGGATGTTTTGCCTTCCCAGGTCTTCGGAAATCCGCCGAGGCGCGAGGCGCGCGGCGGCGGGCAATACGACGGTGCGCCACCGTCCCCCCCCGCGCTCGGCAACGAGAAGGGGGGTCAGCAACTGCCAAATAGCCCCTTACGGGCGACCACTCGATTGCGAATGGGTGACGGACCAGCGGCGCCAGCCAGAGTAGACAATACTCGACGCAAGGTGTACCCCGCGCGAAGGCTGTTAGAAATCCCGGAATTTCCGGAACGTATCAATAGCACGCTGTGTCAATACCTTCTTCCCGTCCTAGTTCTGAGGCAGCATGTCTGTTCGAGAGTCTGTGCGAACCAAGCCCTTGGTTTTAAGGTGATGCATTTGTGTGAATTCGTAAGCGGATGTGCAGAAAGTATCGAACAGTCAGCTTGCAGCAGTGCTTGTTGTCGCCTGGGGATAGCGACGCTTTTTCCATGGTTCCGACTGCTCCGAGCCGGTCCCAGTGCATGTGTTTTCTTGGCCTTGCTTGACTCCACGACGCCGCATCAGCTTCGCCTCGGCGCGCGGCCGGCGGTTTATCTTGCACCGTGGTCGCTGACAATTGGGAAGCCAACAGTGCTTCTGCCAGGCCGATTTCGGTCTGTGGCGCCGCGCAGCTATTTCAGCGAGCGTTTCGCGGGAGGTGCGTGGTGTTCGCGGTTGGTGGCGGATCAGCTTGCAGCCTTGCACGTTTGCGCCTTGTGATTGCAGCAGTGAGTTTCCGAGGACTCGATCGTCGTCGGGCGCCGCCTCTCCCTTCCCTGCCTCCCCTTCCCCTGCCCCTTCCCTCCTGCGCCCCTCCCTTCGGAGTTGGCGGCTTGGCAGTGAGCGGCCGTCCAGCTGTTGTGCCCCGCGCGGCCTGGCCGCGTCGCCAAGGCCCCCGGCCCCCCTCGGGCGCGTCGCTGCGGATCGCCGCTGGCGGCCCCCCTCGCCGCCCTGGCGCCCCTGCCTCTCGAAAGCGGTCAGCAGGCCGGCGCGGCCCAGGCGCGCGGACGTGAACGGCCTTCGTGGCCTGGGAAGTGCAGTCCCCAAGATGGTGCGCTGCTTCTCGTGCTGGAGGCAGTCGGTGTATTGAGGCGTTTTCTGGTAGTGTTTGGTTTGTCTTGTGGTTGAAAGAGGAGCTGGCGCGGCCCATCGGGTGTCGGTGAAGAGCAAACGAGCTCCCCTCTCATGGATGAGGCGCTGCTTGAGGTCTCTCTCTCAGCAGCTGGTTGGCCCCATGCCTTCAGGTAAGCATGCTGCAGAGGCATGGGGGGCCAGCTCCCCATAAGGGGGGGGGGCGCGAGTCAGGGCGCTCGGCATGTTCCGCCTGTTCGAGCATCCTGATCTGGTGACGGAACCGTCGCTGGCGGTGTGCGCTCGTCTGTGCCCTCCTGCGGTCTGGCGTGATTATCTCGGCCGCTGGATCGGCCGATGCGATGGTTTTGCCCCTGGCCCGCATGGTCGCCGCGCTACTTCGACGCCAGCGCGCGCGAAGCAGCGGCGCAGCTCCCGAGGGCGACGGCGATGGAAATTTGCAGAACCTCCGACCTCTTCGAGTTAGGCGGCGCGCCCGCAGTACTTGCAGTAGTTGGTGCGATGCCTGGCTACCAACCGAAAGCATGCAATCGCCCGGCTGAGGCGGAACTGCAGAGGTTGGCAGGCAGGCGAGACCTAGCTGCTCAGGCCCAGCTGGGCGGCCCAGTGGGCCCGAGGGAACTCATCGGGGGCGCCGGCGCGCTGGGTCTGATTGCCCTAGTGGAAGCGGCCAATGCACAGCGGCTGCAGTGTACTCCCCGGCAGAGTGGGGCGGCAGTCTAGCTGTTTGGGGGCGGGGTCGGCATGATCGCAATGGCCAAGCTTGGGCAGCCAGCTCCATTCAGACCCGCCAGCGGACTGTCCCAAAACCCTTCCCGAGGGTTGTCGGAGGGTTTCGGGAGGGCCCTGGCTGTTTTGAGAGGAAGCCCGGCCCCGGCGAGCCCTGGATTCTCTAGGGGTCGCGGGGGGCGTCCCCGCTTTTATCGCTGGCTGGTTGAAACCGCCGCGGTGCCCAGCGGCCCCGCTCTTCTGCGCGGCGCAGGACCGGTAGGAATATTGGGTCGAGCCCGCCTCGCCCGCGCTCCCCCCCCCTCCCAGGATGCAAAATGATCGATCTCGGCGCGGCCGAAGTTTTGGGGTCGCGCGTGCTCCCGCCAGGCCAATGAGGGCGTTCGCCTGCGCGCGGCCGAGCTTCCGACGATCTGACGCAGCACGGGACAGCGCCGCGCCCCAGCGAAAAGCAACATTCAGGAGGATCTGGGCTTTGGAAGCGAAAGCAACCATCGGCTGGATGATTTGGGGACAGGTTGAAGTATCAAGTGGGAAAGTCCAATGGATGTCGCAATGAAGTGTCAAAGAACGGCGGAATGCGTAGGGTGCTCTTCCTTTGGCTGTGGATGGGCCAATGGTGCCCATCCTAGAGGCCGATTGGTGCCTCATCCGAAGATGAGGCCCGCGATGGCCACGACTCGGGTGCGGGGGGCCATTAGGTGGCCCCCCTGTGCCCGCCCCGCGCCGCTCACAGGGTCTTCGCGTCCCCCGCGTGGTGGTGTGACGGGCGAGCGGTGCGCCTCCCCCTGGGCCGCGCGTGCGTGCTGCACAGGGTCCGCGGGGATTCGCATTGGAGTCCATGGGCGAAGCCCAGGCCCTCCCGCCCCCTTCCTGGGGGCGCGAAGCCAGACAAAGCCCCCCCTAGGGACGGCCCGCCGAGGATTTGCTGCACCGTAAAACACGAGTTCCTCACTTCCAGAATCGCGGCGTCAATTTGTTGATGCCGGCCAGTTGGGCGGCATCGTTGACGCGTCCCCCTGTGTGAAATGCTGCGCTGGCGTGCGTGCAGCAACTTGCACGAGCGGCGACTTGCAGACATCGCCGCGCGGAGACTATCCGCCACTTGGATGCGTACGTAAATTCGATTTTAGTGTAGAGCGTGCAAATTCTTGCTCGGGAATTCCAGTGGTTCTTCACTTGTCTGGAGGATCAATTCCATCAAGTGGGATAGCAGGTTGTGTAAAAAGCCAGGGTTGGGCCCTGGGGGACAATTTCGTTAGTGCGCCCAACGAAGTCTGATTACATGTACAATATTTCAAAGCACTAGTTGTAAATATATGGACTAGTCTGCCGGCCGTGCGGCCGAGACCTTATTTGTCAATGGTTTTGCGTTTTGTTTTCTCCGTGGGCCAAACTCGTATCGACCTCGCGGTCAGAACATCCCGTGGCATTCTAAACGGACTGTTCACAGCCTCTCATGCATCATTTTCATATGTGAGTGCTGTTTTGCCGATTTCTTCCATGCAGACGCCTCGGCGCCCCCCTCCGCGCCGTCATGGCGCCACACGCGAGGAGCCGTGTCCGAGTCCGTGCGCGCGAGGTGTGGTTGCTGGACTCGCCGCCGGCGGACAATCACGAGCAAGATGGCCCCGGATACCGAATGGCAGGCACAACGGGTTTTCTGCACAATGGCTCCGATGATCGCGCCCCGCTTTGGCGGAATCGGTTTTTCGCCTTTTCAGGTGCGGCCTTGCCACCGGTTTTCGCGAATGGGCGTCGCGCGCCGCGTCCATGCGGAAGTGCAGCCGTCAGGATCAATCTGCTCAGCGCTGGGGTGAATCCGGCATTTCGCTTGCTGAAGCGCGCTGTGTGCGCCGCGCCCCATTCCCGCCCAGTTTCACGGAGGAGGATGGGGAGGAGGGAGCAGAGAGCAGGGAGCAGCGAGCAGGGAGAAGGGAGGAGTGAGGAGTGAGGAGGAGGAGGAGGAGGAGGAGGAGGAGGAGGAGGAGGAGGAGAGGAGGAGGAGGAAGAGAGGAGGAGGAGGAGGAGGAGGAGGAGGAGGAGGAGGAGGAGGGGGAGGAGAGGAGGGAGGAGGGAGGAGGAGGAGAGGAGGAGGGAGGAGGAGGAGTATATATAGGGCAAGGTCCCGATGACCGAGGTAAGAGTCAAGGACGAGCGGCGGCGGCGGAGGGTCGGGGGGGGGCGGAGGCGGGGCGGCGCCTGGCAGCGCCCACCGCCACGTCCGAGTTGAACGCGGCGCGGCGGGCCGCGGCCGCGGCGCTCTCCCCTCTTTGCCCGCTCCCTCTCACCCTCCTCTCCTGCCGCTCCCTACCCCAAACGCACGATCCAGGCAGGAGCCCTCGACCTATTCGACTGAGGTTCTGCGCTCCCGCCTTGGCTAATTTATACGAGCATTCGGTTGCCAGTTCTCTCAACTGGCTGGTAGAGTAGCACCCACAAACAGTACAAAAGAGCAAATCCTGGTCGGGCCAGAAACAAAGCTGGTGGGAGCAGTGCACCTCCCTCGAACGGACACACACGGCCTCCGTGGGCCGAAACACCGCCCCCGTCCAGGACATCGGGTGGCAGGGGGTCCCGAGGAAGGCCGTCAGCTCACTGGCTTTGGCACGGCACCCACACTTACGGCACTGACCGAAATCCCCCGCGAACTGCGGGCAACTATGAGCTGAATTCACCGCTGCCGCTCTGAGCAATTTCGAGCGAGTATTGCGCACGCGAATCTTAGGCGGACGAGGGGGCCTCTTGCCCTCCTTATCCATCACATCATTCATAACACTGAGAAGGTGGTTCTGAACCTTACACGTGACAGCGTCGGCCATCCTAACAGCCGCACTTACAGCAAAAGGCACTCTGACTTCCTTTTCAAACTCACCCGCAATGTGGTCGGCAATGGCGTTAGCCAACACAAAACTAGGGTTGAGACCTCTCTCCCCAGCCTCTTGGACGGACAAGTGGCTGGGCACACGGACAAGGTACAAATCCCTGACGCGAAGCAGCTCCTGCACACGGGCCCACAAGTCGCGGTGGCTCGACACACGGGCCCCCAGACCAGCAGCGATCCGAGTAACTCCACTGGACACGTAGGCCGAGTCGGCAATATATCCGAGCTGGGCACCAACTGGGCTCTGCTCCAAAAACTTGAGAAGGGCCCAGAGCTCCCCCCGATTGACACTTTGCCTACCAGTGATGCCGCCCCCCGCAAGAAAGGCCAAGCTGGATACGGCATTCGCCTGGGGGAGCTCTTCTAAACTGAGCCCAAAAATCGCGACGCCCCAAGACACCCTCCTGAGCCTACGGTCCCGCGAGAACTCCCCCCCACTAGCGTCCCCCGCACCCCAGATGCGACGACCCTCCACATGGGGAAAGGCACCTGACGCGGCAGAGAGAGGCGAATCGGGAGGAGGGGGAACGTGAGTCCAGGATTTGGGTGTGAGGCCGCGGAGCCAAAGCACAGGACACTCTTCGGCCGCTGCAACCCCTCGTCTGGCGAGGGCCTCAGAGATTTCCTGGAACTCAGCATTACACGGGCACTCCCAAAATCTGTGAACATCGGTCTCGGAACTGAGACCGCATCTGGGGCAAACTTCGGAGCACTCACCTCCAGCACTGACAATGCGAGAGCGAGTCCAGACAGCACCAGTGAGAATAGCTCTGAGCAGGCCAGCCTGCTTGACATCTTTTTTGCGCAGGCAAGCAAGATGACGACGCGCAACAGTGAAATCGATGCCTGACTCCGAGCCACCCCCGTTGCGGAACTTGGATGCACCAGCCCACAACTGGGCTTCGATTGAGTCCGCAACAGACTGTTTGAAATCGGATGTCATATAAGCCTCAGTACGGAGCTCGTCAGGGAGAGCATACTCTTCACCCGACGGAGCAGTCCAGTGCCAAGGCCCATCCAGCTGCCACCCGAGCCCCAGCATCGTGGCGACGATGGCCGAAATAGGCCCACGAATGTTGTGCCACCGACGCCGTGGTCCCAGGTCCCGAATTCTATGAACCGTGTCTCTCCAGCAGCTGTGCAGACGAGGGAGGGCCTGCTCCGAGACCCTGGATACAATTTGAAACCAAGAGTCCAGAAGCGAAAAGACCGAGCAGAAAGCGGGATCCTTGGGGCCCACTTCCAACGCCAAAATCGAAGTGAGGCACCTGCCCACATTCCCTCGCGCAAGGGTGCTCGCCAGGGCCCGCCGCCACTGCAAGAGCACCGAGGGGGCTACACCGAAAACTTTCCAAGCATACGAGGCTTGGGGGAGGGCTCCCGTGAGAACAAGCTTAGGCCCCACCTTACGCGGGGCAACTCGGGCCAGCTTATTGATGCGATTCACGCGCCGATGCGCCTGGGCAATGCGCCTGGAGTGGCGAGGCTTGGAAATCTTCGCTCCACTCCCGCGCTCGATGCCCAAGTCGGCGGCGACCGACGCGACCTCGACGACGATTCCCTGCGCACCTAAGCCGGCCTGGATCTCGCGAGCAACAGCAAGATCAGACGCAATGATGGTGGATTTAGAAGCCAGCTTGAGACCTTCCTGAGCACACCCACGAGCAAAGGTGATTCCCGCACGCACGAGGTGAGCCACAACATCGCGGCGAATCCCCTCCGCTCTCTGGGTGACGTCGTCAATCCAAGTCCGCAACTGTACCAACGAACTCGAATCGACCGACATTTCACAGATAGAAAACATCTGACACTTGGCGAAATCTGGCGCACGCCTGGCTCCTGCAACAAGGCCCCCTGACGGGATGATTGGAGGCGCCACGCACCCAGCATCTTTCAAAATCCGAGGGCCCATGTGCAGGAGAGCTTCCAAGGAGAGGCACAAAGCAGGGAAGTCTAAATGGAGGGCATGGGCCACCACCTTTTCCCAGCGAATGGTATCATAAAAGGCTTCGACGTCCCGCAGATTGGACGCAGAACAATACTCAGGCAGCACCGACGACAGAGCAGCCTCGTCAGCATAGCACCTGAGCAAAGCCTCCCGTAGAGCACTGTTCCCTCGAACCGCGGCGCCCCAAGGGCCAGAGCGAGCCTCGGCCCAGACCTCCGCGGGACGAGATCGCATTCGGCTCCACAGACGACCCAACCAGGTGAGAAGGCCGATGGCGCGATCCTTGCGCACGTCAGGCTTTCGCAACAGAACAATAATGGCTGTGAGCCACTGCCATGGCCAAGCCACGGCGAGCTCGACCTGCTGAAAAAGAGACAGCAGCTGCTGGCGGCCCGCCTCAGGCAGCCACCAAACATCCCGCTGGCGAACACCGTCGATGCCTGACGCCTTGGACGGCGAGACTGCGAGCAATGCCGCCTCGAGGCCGTCCAGCGTCAAAGCAGGCAAGTCCTCCTCCCGCGCCAGGGCGCGAGCCTCCTGGAGCACCTTCATGGCGTCGGTGCTGCTGAAGTTCGACGGCGACCAGAGCTTGTCCCAGACCGCCCGCTTCGCCTCCATGAGCGAGGCGCCGTCACAAGTGGTGACCTCCACATAGCGAATCTCGCTGACCTCCGCCATCGGGTCCTTCACGAGGCGGTGGAGGGCCCCCATGCCGTTGATCGCGCGCTGGCAGACCCAGTCGCGGTAGCCCTGCAAACGCTGCCTGGCCACCGCGCGCTGCGCCTGATGGGCGGCTCTACTTGCCGCCTCCGCCAGTTTAGCCAAGGACTCGCTCGTGATGCCTGACAGAGTGCGGAGCGAACGAACCCACCTGGCGCGCCTACGCTCAGGCAGCGGAACGATCTGGCAGACAGGAATGGACGAGGCCAGGGCCGAGAGCCGTCCTCTGAGATGCTGTGCTCGAGGCAGGCCTTCTGGCCCAGATCTGACGTGGGCAAGCTCGTTCAAGTGGCTAGCAACCGTGGACCACCATCGCGAACTGGCGTCAGACGTAGTAGGCCACGGCTTACCACCATCCATTGGTTGCTTGACTGGCTCCTGCAACTTGCCCCTGCCCATGAACTGGCGACGCTCCTGAGGGTGCACCTGATACAACTCACAATAATACAACTCCATGGTGTGCGACCACTCAGAGAAAACTTCGCCAAGTCGACGGGCAGCAGCAGGGTCGGCCTGGAAACCAAGGCTCTGTTCAACGAAAGCTGGAGGCTCCGATCTTCGTGCCACCTGCTCCGAAAGACTGTGCCACAACAAATCCTTCGCCGAACTAGACCAAACACACTGCAGACTGGCATTGGTGGATTCCTCAACCTCGGGCACCTCCTCGATCTCCTCCAAGATCGGAGCATCCTCAGGCGGGGCCTCAGTGTCGTCTTCTTCATTGTCGGTCCAGAAATCCTCTTCCTCAAATTCCAGATGAACATACTGCAGAACAGGAGGGCTCTTGATGGAAAGCTTGCGCTTGGCCCCCCAAGCTGCAGGCGTGGGCATCTTGACTGGGTTCGCCTCGGCACCCTGGTGGCTCAAGCGAGCGGCCTGCTTCTTAGATCTCTTGCTGTCAGGGTCTGGCTGCTTTCTTGGGCGCGCAGGATGGTCAAAAGCACGAGGACGTCGAAGGGTCCACGCCATAGCTCTCGACATATCAAAATCCAGCGAGATGTCCAAACCGTAGTGCGACTTGCCTGCCTCTTCGACCGTCTCAAAGTCCGCCTCGATGGAGGCGAGCAAGTGCTGGGCCGATGCAGACATAACAAGGTAATCCAGCATACGCCCCGTGCCCGCCGTGCACGTGTAAGAAGTATTACTCGGCACCGCGACGACCCCCTGCGAAAGCTCGAGCCACCCTGATGCGGACAACTCCTGCGGCGTCATATTCCAATCTCCGACGACAAGCCACATGCCCTGGATCGTCGCCAACAACGCCCCAAGATTGGCCAGCTTCTGAGCGTTGCCCCGAGCACCCACCGCCGTGGTCATGTACACGCCCACGACCAGCAGGGATTGGTGCTGAGCCCGAAGCTGCATAGCCACCATGTCACGAAAATCCAAGCCTGGCTGCTCAACCTGGTCCAGCTGCCTGAGGCCAACCTGATCCTGAGGCGCCGCAGCCAGATGGCGAAGAGAAGAAACTCGAAAACGTTTGCGAACACCCATCGTGATGCCGCCTGCCTTCTCTCGCGTAGCCGTCGAGTATGCCGCCGAGAGCACGCCCGTGTATCCAGATTTCCGCCAATCATGAAGGACATCATTCGAACCTGCAGGCCCCACATGAGTTTCAGGAACCACAATGATGTCCGCGCGATGCTGCTGGGCAAGGGACTTCGCAGCTGGTCCCCAGCCCCCCAAGTTGCGAACATGCAGCCGCCTGAGGCCAGCGCCAGCCCGCGCCGCCGCCGAGCCCAAGCCGCCATCGAGTCCCCCTGCCACGTCACTCTCGTCCCGCCCCAAAGGCGCAAGGCCGAAGCCCAGAGCTTTAACGTCCCCGACCGATGGGGATCGGGGGAACATGGCCGTGGCAGGGGGCAGGCGACCTGGGCAGTGGGCAGCCGCCGCCGCCGCGACAGCACCAGCGCCAGCGCCGCTGCCAGCAGGGCCCGCAGAAGCCGTAGCAGTTGAAGAGGCCGACCTTGAACAGGTACTCGGCGGGAGCGGCTCAGCCCCCCAACCTCCATCCTTGGATGGCCCGCCGAGGTCAGGGGAGCCATGCAGGCTAAAGGCTTGACCCACCCGCCGCCGACGCCCTGGCAGCGCTGAGCAGCGTGTCGGCCTCCGCCGCCAGCCGCGTCCTGACGGCCTCCAGCCTCGTGGCCTCCGCGTCGTCGGGCTTCGCTGCCGCGCCAGCGCCTGCACCCAGGCTCGTGGCCTCGGCCACCACCGCAGCACCAGACGCCGCAACAGGGGCCGCCGCGCCCGCCTCCGCAGGCGCCCCCGTGCCGACACCAGCGGCCGCCACCACCTGGGCCTCGCCATGGCCTCCAGGCGTCGGAGACGTGTGCCGCCTCTTCTTGGAAACCTTCTCCTTCATGGCGCCCAAGGACTCGCGATGCAGCCTCAGCGTGTCCTGCAAGTCACCGAAGGTGGTCTTGAGCGCGCCGACAAGAGCACTCATGACCAGCTGCTTGCGCCGCTCGATCTCCTTAAGGTCATTCTCGTCCATCACCCCATCAGAATTGTCGAACTCAGGGCCCAAGTTGACAGTGAACATGGACTCCGAGATCTCCTTCTCATCAGCGCCCAGGAGGGAACTCAGGTCGATCCCTGCCACAGGCGGCGGCACAGGCGCGGGCACCACCGTCTGGAAGACCTCGGCCCGCTCCTTCTCCGCCATCGCGAGCGCCTTGGCCGCCTCTGCGAGCGATCCCTTGCACTTCTCGAGCTCCATCGTGAGACGCACCTGCTGCGCCCGAATCTTGTCGAAGGACGTCTGGGCCCGCTGGACACGTGCCGTCACCTCCGTGACGCGCTGAGTGACAGGCGCACCGCCCGTCCCTCTGGTTGGCGGCTCCTCCTTGGCCGCGTCCAGGAGACTCTGCGCAGCCTTGGCCTGCACGCTGCCGGGCTGCGACCTGATGAGCTCCAGCAACTGATCCCTCATGGCCGATCCGATGGCACCTGCCTTGCCGCCGCCGACAGGTGGTGCCGCTGGTGGAGGGGCCTCGTTCGTGAAAGGCGCCCCGCACAGGCAAGTATTACCATACTGCTCGAGCTTGGACACCCACGCCCACCGAGGGCACTGGCTGCACTTCACTTTCCGATCGTCACCTTTCCCTTTCCCAGCTCCTTTCGCTGGCCTGCGACCACCTGGCGGAGGCGGCGGCGGCGAGCTCCAGAGCGGCCACGTGGGCTGACTCGGCCCAGGCCACGGCGGCAGCCCGTAGAACGGGCTGGACGGCGGCACAGGCGGCTTGGTACCTTGGAGGCCCACTGGCAAAGGCGGCCATGGATCGGTAGGGCCCACCTGCTGAGCCCTCCGAGCATCACGCGCCTTCTTTCCTTTTCCCATTTCACCGACTTTTTGTTATCGTCACTCCTGAACTCAGGACGTCAGATTCCAGCCGATATCGCGAGGAGATAGTCGGTGGCCCAAAACACCCCACCGCGCCCTCTCGGCGCCGCAGGGGGACGGGGCCAAAACGGCTAGGAAGAGGAGGAGGAGGAGGAGGAGGAGGAGGAGGAGGAGGAGGAGTTTATTTGCTAGGAGCTGCAGGCAGCACAAGCATCAGGAAGCCTGAGATTGAACGCCTGGTGAAACAGACACGGATCACGAGGAGATCCGACCACCCCCACTGCAAGAGGAGGTTGAGGGTGTAGGGGCACTGTGCCCACTGTACCCTTCACCCCAGGAGCTGATTCCGCACCTGGGAGGCAATCCCTTCCTGAGGCGCTGCAGCGAAGTGTACTGCGTCTTGACAAGATCATGTCGACCATATTGGTCGACTTCACACACACACACCTGTTAGAAAACCAGGATTCGCAGAGGACGTGTACCGTCCGCATTTACTACAAAAGCAATACGAGCCTTTCTCCCACAAGTCGTGGGAGGTGTGAAGCATCTTGCCAAGAAATCCCCTGCCTTCAAGACGCCTCGGCGGGTACGATCCACAGACAGTCCTGAAAAGAGCCTCATCTATGGGCGGAAACCTTAAAAACTCATCCGAGAGCACAACAGCTCCTGGCCTCCTTCCTCCACCTCCACCAGGCCCCCCCCCCTTTTTGCCACGCCCCCCCCGGTGAAAAAAGGGGGCCTGGTCTTCAACCCCAGCTTTTGCAGCAGGAGGCTCTTGGGCGGGACCGGGGGGGCGGGCGGGGCAGGCAGTCCTCAGGTAGGCCATGACGGATGAGCTGCTGGAGAGGACCAGCTTGCCACACCTGAGACAACGCCAGCCCGCACCTATGGCCTGAAAACGGTGGGAGGAGGCTGCCGCTGCCGCCTCGCGCCTCTTAGTCCGCCTCTCATCGGGAGGGACTGGCACGGGCTTGACCTCTCGGAGCGGCACACGAGGACATGAGGCAGCAGCAATTGACAAACTCGCATTGCGGAGAAGAACCGACTCAGCCTTGGCGACGAGGTCGAGAGCTCTCTTGCAAACATCAGGGGCGATCTGGCAAAGCTCGCACCTAGAGTCCGCAAGGCCGTCCGCTACTGAGTTGATGAAGATAGCCCCAGGGGGGGCACCTGCAGCCAGCCTCTGAAACTTAGTCTCATCTTCGGCCAAGTGGGACGGCACATGCTGCAGCTCAAAACTGCCTGAACGCACGTGCAGGCGAGCATACAGCTCATGCCACAAATCCGCGTGCTCTAATTTAAAACAGTGGTGTCTCCCTTTGCTCAGGGATCGAACATGATTGATGTGATCACACCAGATAAAAAGATCCGCTGAATGGTCGACAGCCCTAACGCACTCGACAATAGCACACAACTCGGCCCTCGGCACAGACTGCTTACGGCTGTCGACCGCACCAGTGCACCCCGAGTCCCAACCTAGGCCATCAAGACCTTCAGGATCCAGGCGTGCAAAGGCCCAAGACACCCGCCGAAGAAGTGAGCTCTTTGACCACATGCCCCCTGAGCCATCGACCCCATAAATGCCCCCAGGGAGGTGCGTGCCCTCAGGCCGTCGAATCCAGACATGGTCCTTGGACGAGGGAGGAGGAGGGAGCTCCAACCAAGCAAGGGGGACCAGTCCACGGCACCAGAACACTGGGCACCTACCAACCTCTTGGAGGGCTTCGGGGATCAGCTGGTTGGTGGCCACGACTTCGGGCGGGGGGGGCTGACTGCCTACTTGGAGAGCCCAAGCCTCATCATACGTGTTGCACTGGCAGCTCCAAAATCTATGGGAGCTGGTCTCCGGAGCCGCCTTGCACCTCTGGCAGTCCGAATCCGAGCGGTAGCCTGCCTCGAACCTACGCTGCTCAGTCCAATAGCCTCCACAGGCAATGAGATGGACCATACTCGCCATCGCGCGGTTATCATCGGCTTCCAGCCTGGAGGCAAGGGAGACTACATGCTGCCACCAGACCCCAGCTTCAGAGCCAGCTCCATCAAGGTGCTTCGCCGCTCGCTCCCAAATCGAAGCCTCCACAGAGGCCTCGAAAGCATCAAGAAGGCAGGAGGGGGGAGCAAGGCCGGCATCTTGAAGGGCCCATTCGTTACCGTTGGGCTCCACCAAGCTCGTGATCGACGGGCAGCTCCAGCCGAGGTCCAAAATTGAGGCTTGAAAAGCACCTAGGGGCCCCCGAACTAAATTCCAGCCTTTTTTCACACGCTCGGGAGATTCCGACCACACCGCATCGATACGTGCAACTAGCTCAGGGGACCGAAAAACTCTAGCGAACCAAGCTCCGACGAGACGCCTGATGTACATTATAGCAGGGTCACGGCTAGAGCCCAGACTGATTCGAATAGCCGTGGTGGCGCAAGGGCCTCTCTGCGGGCACTTACTGCTCAGCCGCGCCTGTCCACGGAGCTGCTTGACCATGCTGGGGGCCAGCACATGGACTTCAGGGGCCCAGACAGCTTTCGGAAAAGCGTTGGAAAGGTACAGCTTCGAGGACTTAGGAGAGGTCCTAACTAGACCAGCAATCTTGAGAGCCGCACGCCTGCCCTTCAAAAATCGGGCTTTCCTAACCTTGACAGACCTGGAGGCGCCCATGGTCGTGTCGTGGCCCAAATCTCGGGCCGCGGTGGCCTGGCCTAGCTGAGGAGCTTCTCCTTTAGTTTCCTTCGCCCAGCCGGCTAGCTTGCGGCGGAGGCTGGCCGAGGAGGCCATCAAATAACACTGCGGGAGCGCTAGCACACACTTACGTCTGCGAAGGCCCTGAAGAAGAGCACGCAAGACTATCGGAAAAGAAATGCCAATGGAATATTCCGAACCAGGGAGGCGGAAAGAGATGTCGTCCACCCATTCCCGAAGCCTGAGCCCTGGAGCCGAATTGTTAGTAGCCTCCAAAGGCTCATATAAATACGACTGGGCCTGGGAGACCGCCTGGCCACACCCCGCCAAGATTCCACCCCCAGGAAGAAGTCCTGGGTGGACCTGCTGCTGGAGCGTCAACATCCTGGGCCCAAGATACACATCCAGGGCCAGGACGAGGAGGCGGAGAGGATAGTGGAGGTCGTGAGAAGCTTGGGCGGGGTCAGGCAAACAGACCAGGTCATAGAACTTGCGCATATCAAGCAAGCCCCCGGCAAGACAGAAACCTCCTAGGAGAGCCAACTCGGTCTCCAGTTCATCGAGCCAGCCCGCATGTTCGGCCGACGAGCCCACAGTCTTGTCCCAGGACCCGTGGGCTTCGTGATCCCAAGCTCCAATCACAGGCTTGCGAATCCTACACAGCATCACGTAACAAAAAATTAGGAGGGCAATACGGCGCAGGCCTCCGTCCTCCTTGTCCAGGAGGGCGATAAGATTAAACAATTCCTGAAAAGGTAAAGTCACTTCATGCTCGATTCTAGTCAGAAGGCTGGCCAAGGCAGCAATAACCTCAGGAGGCGCATCCTTGACCAGACGCGGTGGCATCCCATCAGCTCCCTTGCCGCGACGGTCAGGCATCGTCTTAAGAGCTGCTAGCACCTGCTGGGACGAAATGGGGTCGGACAAAGGAGACGCTCGAGCCGCTACCCTCCAGGTAGCCAGAGCTTCCACAGCCTCCTTCCGAGAGTGCCTACTCCAAATCTTGCCCCAGGCCTCCGACTCGACTTCCAGCATCTCGCTGGCCGTGGTAGCCGGTGACCTTGAAAAATGGGTTCTGTTTTCGGCACCTCGGGGCCCACGTTGGGCTTGAGCAGCCTATGTGCCGCCGACGCTGACCCCGCAAGGGCCTCAGACAGCCAGACTTTCCAACGGGCCCGCGCTTCCGAAGCGGCTCGCCTGGCCGCCTTATTGGTCCGCTCCTGGGCGTCCTCCTGGAGTTGCTGAAACCTCGGAGGGTCCAGTGTAGAGATAGATGTGAGCCATGAGGCCCACCTTCCCAAGGCGGCCGCCTCCCCAGCGTCCCCCGGATCGAGAGCCTCGGGGGGGGTCAGGTCACGAAGCCCCCTCACCAGAGCCCAAAACTGGCCAGAATGCTTCTGAAGGGGGGCAGCCGCTTCATTGGGATCATTGGGATCACAATCGGGATCGATCAGCCGCATTAAATGAAGAAGCTGGGCTGAAACAGCCGCCCAGAAACGTGCACGCCGGTCGGCCAGAGGGGGCCCTTCGGAACTCTTGGGAACGATCGGCACCCAACGGATGCGAGGCTGCTGACAACGGCCGAGGTACCGTTCCCAATCAGCGCCTGGGATGCCCTTTTTCCCAGAATGCACTAGCTCAAGCGCCAAGGCCCATTCGCTGAGCTCTTGGCCGAGCTGCAAGGATACCTTCGGAGTATCGTGCTGTGCCAGGGCATCTCTGGCAGCATTAAAATTTGACTGAAAACGGGCCGGCCTCTCACACCGCAGAAGCCTGGCCTGCTCCCGCGCGTCGTCTCAGCCCAAGTCGATAATACTGTCAGGCTTGGCCGCGACGTCCAGGGCACAGGGGACAACCAGCTTCCAGCCATGAATGGATCGAGGACGCGACGCAATCTAATACTGCAGCGCCAAGTGCGTGCCCCAAGGAGGAGGAGGAGGAGGAATAATAATAATAAGCATAATAATAAGAAGACGAATAATAAGAATAATAATAAGAAGAAGACACATAATAATAAACATAGTAGTAATAATAATAATAATAATACTATTAATAATAATAATAATAATAATAATAATAAGAAGAAGACGACGAATAATAATACTAAGACTAATAATAATAATCATAATAATAGTAGTAATAATAAAAATAATAATAATAAGAATACGAATAATAATAATAATAATAAAACTAAGAAGAATAATAATACGAATAATACGAATAATACGAAGAATAATACGAATAATAAGAAGAACAACAACAACAATAATACTAATAAGAATAATAATAAGAATAATAAGAATAAGAATAATAATAAGAAGACTAATAATAATAATAATAATAATACTAATAATAATAATAATAATAATAATCATCATAAGAAGAAGAAGAAGAATAAGAAGAAGAAGAAGAATAATAATAATAAGAAGAATAATAATAAGAAGAATAATAAGAATAATAAGAAGAAGAAGAAGAAGAAGAAGAATAAGAAGAAGAAGAAGAGGAGGAGGAGGAGGAGGAGGAGGAGGATTTGGAGGATGAGGAGGCAGAGAGGGGGAGGGGGGGGAGGGAGGGAGGGACGCGGAGGGAGGGAGGGACGAGCGGAGGGGGGAAGGGAGGGGGAGCTGGGGGGGCGGGCGGGCGGGAGGGAGGAGAGGGAGGGCGGGAGGGGGAGGGCGGAAAAGGCGGGAGGGCGGGAGGGCGGGAAGGAGGGAGGGCGGGAGGGAGGGCGGGTGGGAGGGGCGGGAGTGGAGGGGAGGGGAGGGGGGAGGGATGGAGGGAGGGAGGAGGGGACGGGGCAGGGATGCAAGGGAGGGAGGGAGGCAGAGAGGAAGATGGAGGGAGGAAGGAGGCGGGGCAGGAGGGAGGAGGGAGGGGGAAAGAGGGAAGAGGGAGGCGGAGCAAAGTGCGCAGTGCCGGCGCCGGCTATCGCTGGCTTTGTATGGCGAGTTCAAGCGGCTGCGCATACAGCATCGGAGATGCGCCGCTCGGTTGTGTGCACCGTGCCGGCACGGATCTCCTCACGTGCCAGGCCACGGTGTACACCATATCCAAAGCGAGTCTGATGCCGGGGCCGCGCAATGCAGGAGGAGGAGGAGGAAGAGGAGGAGGAGGAGGCGGAGGAGGAGGAGGAGGAGGAGGAGGAGGAGGAGGAGGAAGAGGGGAGGAGGAGGAGGAGGAGGAGGAGGAGGCCCAGGGACGAGTGAGGAGGAGGGATCACGGAGGATAGTGAGGATGATGTCGAATAGCAAGTTCCTTCTCCCTGACCTCCTGCGGCTCCTGCTGCGGCTGCAACTCCTGCTGCTGCTGCTGCTGCTGCTGCTCCTCCTCCTCCTCCTTGCTATCCCTCCGCGTCCTCACGCCTTTTGCGCGGATCGCCGGGCTGGGGCCGCCTGGGCAGCCGTCACCCGTGCCGCGCCGCAGCTGGCCCAGCTGCAGCAGTACCAGATGATGGGCTACGGCAGCACTGGCGGCGCGCAGCGGGAAGTGGCAAATGGTCACCGCCAGAGCCTACCCACGTCCATCGCGAGGGATGGGACCTGGAGGTGTCTTGCAGCCGTCTCGGGGCGCACTTGGAGCTGTCTGGAGGCCAGGAAGGGCGTGGGTCGGGCGCTTCGCGATGGGGGCATCGCCGTGTCGCCCCTGGAAGACGGCAGAAGCATTGCTGGACACGCGTGCACGCCCCAACGTATGGACGGCGCAGTGGCGGATCTGAGTTCAAGAAGAAAAATGAGGAGCATGTGAAAGCAATAACGGTGCACAACTATAGTGACTTGCTGCATTATAGTTCTACGTAACACATATTTGCTACATGAACCTGGAAAGAAGGCATACGTTGAAACCTGGTGACACCCCTCTCAATCTAGATTCGGGATCTGCTTCGCGGTCTCTTTTCACATGGCTCGTGATGCAAAGGCATTCGCGCAAGCTAGCAGGGCCTACATTCAACCATGTTGGAGTCGCGACGAAGCAATCCGTCGAAACATGGAAAGACGGAGGGATATATGGCGAAAACAGTGAGAAGGACCTGAAGACGATACGCCTTAGCAACGGTCATGGCAGAACGCCGTAATTCAATTGATCGCATCGCGCAGCGAAAATCATGTCATCAGATCGTATGATGAGCTCTGTGATACCCAATGTGGCTGCATTCTTCGGCAGCGGGCGAGGGGGGGGAGTGAGATGGAGAAGGCCTTATCAGAAGGCTCGGAAGTCCCCTCGGTTTTTGAGAAGTTCCCTGAGCCTTACCCGAAAACACTCATAACTTCTCAGCAGGCGCGAGGGCTTCTGAGAAGTCCCGCAGCTTTCTGAGAGGGCCTTGTCCTTCGCACCTCCCCCCTCCTCGCTCGCCACTGCGTTCTTGGGCCTCCAGGGGAGCTTGGGCTGCAGGGGTTCCCGACGAGGGGAAGGGAGGGGCAGGCGCTTGCCTCCCTCTTAGATCGTTTTTGATTGATTGTTTTGCCGATCGGCGTGGGCCCTCGCACCTTCCTCCTATGGAGTAGATCTTGGCTGTTTTTGGCGCCCGTTTGCAGCAGGTGGAGTCTTCCCATAGGACGCAGGTTGCAAACGGTCGGATCAAGCAGAGGTCCGGAGCCATACGCCCCCCTCACCTTCTGATGTTCCAGCCTACTTTAGCCTTGACCACCAGAAAGAATTTCGAGGATCAAGAAAGTAACGAACCTCGAGGGTTTTCACGTGTCGGGCCCTGGGAGGCTCTCGTCCGACACTGTTTCGACATTGTTTCGACACTCTGCCAGGTGTTCAAAATTATCCGTAAGGGCTTCGCCCCCTGCCGCCGGCCCCCTCTCTCGGAGAATGGGCCATGGAAGAGCTAAGTCATGAGGCCTTGGCGCTGTCGTGAAGCAGTATCGAAACTCCATGCGAAGCCGATTCGCAATCAGCAAAACCAACTGATCACAAGAGGGGTTACCACACCCGGCGATTGGTAAGACGTGTATGGTTTACGGGCTTGGTTACCACACCTTGCGATTAAAGGGCCGAGGGAGTTCTCGCAGTTTGGGTTACCACGCCTTGCGATGGATGTGCGTGAAGGGTGGCACCGAATTTCAAAAATGTGGCAAATCCCCTGTGTTTTTGAACACTGACCCTGCGGATCTGCGTAAGGGGTGGCGCCGAAATTAAGAAAT
>CAUYUJ010020894.1:101993-148281 GCA_963575745.1 Prorocentrum cordatum | reverse complement strand
GGAGGAGGAAGGAGGAGGAGGACGGTGAGGAGGAGGAGGAGGAGGAGGAGGAGGAGGAGGAGGAAGAGGCAGTACGCCACACTTGGTGTCGAGTGCTCTCGAACGGCCGGTCGTTTTGGGGCCCAGGGCACACGTGGCGTCCCCCCAGACTGCCCGTCCTTGCGTACAACCTCCGAGCCAGAGCAGAAAACTCAGGAGCCCGTGCTGGAGGGGGCACCACCGCTAGACATTGACGAGATGCTGGAGCCTGGGGAGTCGCCTCGCTGGCAGCTGCTGCTGTGCATCTTTTTCTTCACGATTGGGCCTGGAATCGTGCTGACAGTGCGGGGCTTCCTGGAGAGGGAGGAGTGCTTGGAAACTCAGGCCGCGTGCACAGACAGATGCTACAGTATCTACGGCACCCAGAGCTTTGAGTTCTCGTCGCAGTACCTGCCAAGGGGTACGTGCGTGGATGAGTGCACGAGCACAGGGGGAGGGTGCCTCGCAGTGGCAGACTCCGCCATGATGGGCGGCCTATCTCTTTTGGGTGCTTTCTGCTGCTCGCTCGTCCTGTTCCAGCTCCTGTCGGCGATCCAGAAGAGAAGCGGCTCGCCACATAAGTTAGATTCCGCAACCGTCAACGTCAGGCCGCGGGCGGCGTTCATGGAGCCCGTCCTGACGGAGGAGGAGAAGCGGGCGGAGATCCTGGCCCGCCCCTGGTGGCACTTCTGGAGGCAGTCTCAGGACGTCCCTCGGCTCAGGGAGGCCACGTGAGGGAGTTCGTCGTCCTCGTCGTCCTCCTCGTCGCCCTCCCCGTGGTTCTGCGGGCCACCTCGTCGCCTTAGTCGTCTCCGTCTTCGTCTCCGTCTCCGTCTTCGTCGTGGTGGTGGCGGTGGTGGTCGTCGTCGTCACAGGCTACATGCCAGAACTGCGAGATAAAGGTGCTGATAGACAACAGGCGGCGGGCGACTCCAGACGACCCGTGGTCCTAGAGAGGGGCGCTGCCCCAACCCCCAGCGAATCTCAGTAGGTCTGGAGGTTGACCCAGGCCAGAGGAGGAGGAGGAGAAGGAGGAGGAGGGTGAGGGTGAGGAGGAGGAGGAGGAGTCGGAAGAGGAAGAAGAGGAGGAGGAGGAGGAGGAGGAGGAGGAGTCGAAGGAGGAGGAGGAGGGACACGGGAGGATGGAGGATAGAGGTTTGAGGATGGAGGATGGAGGAGGAGGAGGGAGGATAGAAGATGGAGGAGGAGGAGGAAGAGGATGATGAGGATGATGATGACGACGAAGACGACGATGAGGATGAGGATGATGATGCTGATGATGATGATGACGATGATGATGCTGATTCTGATGATGATGGTGCTGATGATGATGGTGATGCTGATGACACTGATGATGACGAGGAGGATGCTGCTGCTACTGATGATGATGCTGATGATGCTGATGATGCTGACGATGATGATGACGAGGATGATGATGATGCTGACGATGCTGATAATAGTGCTGATGATGATGCTTCTGATGCTGATGATTCTTGGGCTTACGCCACACCGCCGACCCCTTGATGTACATTGTCCCCCCTCTTGCAGCCGTCTTTGGAGCCTCTTGAAGGTGTCCTGGTATGTCTGTCAGGGGCCTTCTCGGAGCACTCTTGAAGTCTCTTGGGAGCCTTTTGGGCCGTCTGGGGCGGCTCTTGGGCCGTCTTTGGGCCCTCTCTGGCCGTCTTGGGGCCGTCTTGGGGGACTATTGGGCCGTCTTGGGGCGGTTTTGGGAGCTTCTTGGGCCGTCTTGGAGCGTCGGAAAGCCGAAAGGGCGAGAAGGCCCCCTTCCTTCAAAAACCAATGGAAAATCAACGATTTTGGCTTCTTGGGCCGCTCCCAAGAGGCCTCTTGGGGACCTCTTGGGACGTCTTGGAGGCCTCTTGGGCTGTCTTGGGCACACCTTGGGCGTCTCCGAGCGCTCGTTTGGCGTTTCGAGGCGCTCGTGGGCGGTCTTGGAGGCCTCTTGGGGCATTCCTGGGCGGTCTGTAGCCCCTCTTGGGACCGAAAGAGCCCCATGACGCGCTCGTGGTCGACCCCCCCCCCCCTCCAAATCGACCGGACCAGGCTCCCGGGGGAGGGGTTTGGGGAGGGGGAAAGCATCTCACACGCCGATGATCCCCAAGGGGTCGGCGGATTACGATGATGATGATGATGATGGTGTTGATGACGCTGATGCTGATGACCAGGCTTTTGTTGATGCTGACGATGATGACGATGATGATGATGACGATGATGATGCTGCTGATGTTGATGCTAATCATGATGGTGGTGATGGTTGACGATGTCGGTGACGATGATGATGCTCCCTATGGTGATGACGATTCTGATGATGATAAGATTGGGATGCTATCGGTGGTGACAATGTTTAGGATGGTGATGATGACGACGACGATGATGATGATGCTGATGATGATGACGATGCTGATGATGATGCTGATGATGATGATGATGATGATGATGATGATGGTCGTGGTGGTGGTGGTGGTGCTGATGGTGGTGATGCTGATGACGATGATGATGGCGATGGTGAAGCTGATGATGGTGACATTGATGTTGATAACACTGAGGATGCTGATGCTGAGTATTAATATGATGCGGATGCTCATGATGTTGATGATGGTGATAGTGATGGTGATGGTGATGGTGATGGTGATGATGATGATGAGGATGATGATGATGATGACGATGATGATGATGAAGAAGATGATGATGATGATGATGATGATGATGATGGTGGTGGTGGTGTTGGTGGTGGTGGTGGGTGTGATGATGCTGCTGCTGAGGATGCGTACGATGATTTTGATGATGCTGCTGCTGATGACCATGATGGTGATGAGGATGATGAGGAGGAGCATGAGGAGGGGGAGGAGGATGAGACGACGAAGGATGAGGATGATGAGGAGCTGGAGGAGGAGGAGGAGGAGACGAAGGTGGATGAGGAGGAGGATCTGGAGGAAGATTATGATGATGCTGCTGATGCTGATGATACTGATGATGATGATGATGATGATGATCATTATGCTGATGTGATTGATGATGATGCTGATGGGTATGAGGATGAGGATGAGGATGATCATCAGGATGAGGATGAGGATGAGGATGTTGATGACCATCATGATGATGATGCTGCTGCGGCTAATGATGATGCTGATGATGATGCTGATGATGATGATGATGATGATGATGATGATGATGATCCTGATGATGCTGATGACGATGCTGATGCTGATGATGATGATGATGATGATGATGATGATGATGATGATGGTGGTGGTGGTGGTGGTGCGATGATGATGATGATGCTTATGATGATGATGACGATTGTGATGGTGGTGCTGGCGGTGGTGGTGATGATGATGCTGGTGCTGGTTGTGATGATGATGATGCAGATGATGATGATGATGATGATGAGGAGGTGGAGTTGGAGTAGGATGGTGACGATGATGATAAGATGATGCTGATTAAGTTGATGATGATGCTTATGATGATGATGACGATGATGATGCTGATGATGATGCTGATGCTGATGGTGATGATGCTGATGGCGATGACGATGATGATGACGATGATGATGCTGCTGATGATGACGATGACGATGACGATGATGATGATGATGATGATGATGATGATGATGATGATGATGATGATGATGATGATGATGATGATGATGATGATGATGATGATGATGATGATGATGATGATGATGATGATGATGATGATGATGATGATGATGATGATGATGATGATGATGATGATGATGATGATGATGATGATGATGATGATGATGATGATGATGATGATGATGATGATGATGATGATGATGATGATGATGATGATGATGATGATGATGATGATGATGATGATGATGATGATGCTGCTGCTGTGCTGATGATGATGATGATGATGATGATGATGATGCTGATGACAACGGGGGGAATGAGAAGGAGGAGGAGGAACAGGAGGAGGAGGAGGAGGAGGAGGAGGAGGAGGAGGAGGAAAAAGAAGAGGATGGGGAGGAGGAGGAGGAGGAGGAGGAGGAGGAGGAGGAGGAGGAGGAGGAGGAGGAGGAGGAGGAGGAGGAGGTGGAGGAGGAGGAGGAGGAGGAGGAGGAGGAGGAGGGAGGATTGAGGATGCGCCCCTTCCAGCGACCCACCCGCGGCCTTCCCACGGACCCGCCTGCCACACCTGCCCCGTGACCCACCCGCGCCCTGCCCCGCGATCTTCCCGCGACCCGCCACCGCTGGACCCACCACGACCCATCCGCGACCCGCCTGCCAACACTGCCCGCCCCTGCCGGTGCGACCCGTCGACCACCCGCCCGCGACCCACCCACACTTGTTTGGGTGCACTCGTTGGTCGCTCTGGCTCCGGCAGGACAGCCCTGGAGACCCCTCACTCTCGTTCCATCTGCGAGGTTTACGGTTTGCCACCCCAGGGGCTCCCGGATGTCTGCTTCGGGGGCCCCAGGGGGCTTCTTGGGACTTGTAGGGGCGTCAGCGGACGTCTTCGGGCTGTCTCTGGGAACGCGTGGCTGTCCAACGGAGCCATCCTGGGCGGACCTTCGACGGTCTGGGGGCCAGCAAAGAGGGCGGAACGGGGGAAGGGAGAGAGGCGGGGAAGAGGAGGCGTGGAGGAGAAGGAGGAGGAAGAGGAGGAGGAGGAGGAGGAGGAGGAGGAGGAGGAGGGCGGAGGAGGATGAGCAGAGGAGGAGGAGGAGGAGGAGGAGGAGCGGAGGAGGAGGAGGAGGAGGAGGAGGAGGAAGGAGGAGGAGGAGGAGGAGGAGGAGGAGGAGGAGGAGGGAGGAGGAGGATGAGGAGGAGCAGGAGGAGGAGGAGGAGAGGCAGGAGGAGAGGAGGAGAGAGAGGAGGAGGAGGAGGAGGAGAGAGGAGGAGAGGAGGAGGAGGAGGGGAGGAGGAAGACGAGCAGGAGGTGGAGGAGAGGAGGAGGACGAGGAGGCGGATGAGGAGGAGGAGGAGGAGGACGAGGAGGAGGAGGAGGAGGAGGAGGAAGAGGAAAGGGACTGATGCGGGGACGTGTGTCGGTCTAGGTATTACGGGGGTGGTTGATGCCCCCCCGCCCACTTTGGCCCCGATTGACGGGGAAGAGCACTGGTGTAGGCACGGGGAGGAAGAGGTAGAGAGAGTGGGTGGGGGACGAGCTTGGTGCGCTCACGCCATATATGACGTCCTACCTCTCCCACCCATCCCTTCCCATGGCGCTATTATTTCTCTATCCGCCGACGCGTGTCATAGCGGATGGACCTGGAACTCCAGAAGGGCCCCATCGTGTTATGCGCAGTCGGAAATGGGAGCCGCGTACATTGGAAGAGCAGGAGGAGGAGGAGGAGGAGGAGGAGGAGGAGGTGGCGGATGAGCAGGATGATGAGCAGGAGGAACAGGAGGATGACGATGACGAGCAGCAGCAGGAGCTGGAGTTGAAGGTGTGGGAGGAGCAAGATGACCAGGGGAAGGCAGAGGGGGGGAAAGGAGGGTTGCGACGAAATTGAGGAATGACTCGGATCTTGAGAAGTGGCCCGCGCTGTGGCGAGAGCGCCATTTTGAACGACGGGAGCTTAGTGCCGATCCTAAAATGAGGCCCACGCTGAATCAGTAGCACCAATTTGAAACACCAAGACTGTTCCGATTGATAAGCCAGCGTTTTCTGATTCAATGTTTTGCCGATCGGCGCGGGCCATCGTACCCTTCTTCCCCCCATGTACTAGATCTTAGCTGTTTTGGGCGCATGTGTCGAGCAGGTGGAGTCTCCCCTATAGGACGCACTGCATGAAGCAGAGCTCCAGAGCCAGACCACCCCTCTCCCCCCCTCTGCCCAATGTCGAAACGCCGAGTAAGAAAACGCTCACTAAAGCAATCGGCAAGACCCATGAAATACTCTGGCGTATGCAACATGGCAGAACATCTTCAGGACAGGGTCAGGAGCGTAGGCATCAGATCGAGCATTTGTGGAGAAGGGAGTGGAGGGGAGGGGGAGGGGAGGGGGAGGGGGAGCGGCGACAGGATGGAGGGGCCGAGGGACGGCGGGAGCGAGAGGAGGCAGACGACGAGGAACAGGGGGCGGGCGGCGGCTGGTGGAGGGGACGGGGAGGCGGGAGGGGAGGGCAGGTGAGGGGGAGGGGCAGGGGAGGGGGAGGCGAGGGGAGGGGAGGAGATGGGGAGGCGGGAGGGGAGGGGAGGGGAGGGGAGGGGAGGAGATGGGGAGGCGGGAGGGCGAGGGGAGGGGAGAACTCGAGCAGGCCCCCCCCCTCCCGTGGCCTTGGCGCCACGGGAGGCCCCGCGCCGCGCGAGGTGGATCAGCTGCTCGGGCTCCGCCATGGAGGGCTCGGTGTGCCCCCGGTGCCGCAGGGTCATCGTGGGCCTCGTGTGAGGCGGAGGGCCTCGGGCAGCGCAGGCGAGGGGGCGCTCCGCCGCCGCTCCGTCCGACGAGGCCTGGGCTCCGCCGCGGGTGCCCCCGGCGCACCCCCGCCCGACTCGGAGTGCCGGCGGGCCGCGGATCGAAGAAGAAAACATGCCATAGACATAAAGTTTTGGCGCTCCGCGCGGAGTTCTTGGATCCGCGCTGGGCCCCTCCGGCGGCGCCTCGGGCGCCGCCGCTGGCGCGCTCCGCGCGCCAGGCAGGGGGGTCCGGCGCAGGTTCAAGAAATCCGCGCGGAGCGCCAGAAGTTTCTGTTTGTGGCGTTCCTTCTTCTTCTTCTCCTTCTTCTTCTAGCGGAGGCCGCCCGTCTCCCTGTGTCGCTGCCTCTCAGAGGCTCGTGCTGCTGGCCGCTCTTTCGGCCGCCTCGCCGGGCCCGGGCCACGCCGGCTTCGGGCGCACTGCGCTGCTCTCTGCTCGGCGGCGGCGACAGGGACTGGTCGCCCAGGGGCGGGCATCACACGTGTTCGCCGGGGAGCCTCGCCGAAGGCATGGACCATCCACGCCCATCGACACGTGTCTTGCTCTCCCACTGAGCTGGCCCCCCCCTGTCGTCGCCCCCGATCTGCTGTGGCTGACCTGTACATCTCACGCCGGCGTCTTTTGTAGCACCTTCTGGGCGCTGCGCGCCTGCTTTAGGCCAGCCGCGCGCGCCCAGAAGGGCCCCCGAGGCCCTTGGAGATCACCGGGGGCGCTCGGGGACAGGGTCGCAGAGACCCCGCCTGGGCCTGCGCACCCCGGCAAGCGCTGCTCTTGCGTCCCCGCCGGGCGCTCCTTGCGCCGGTCCTCGCGGCTCCTGCCGCCGCTCCCTGTGTCACCAAGCAAGGCCCCCTTGCTGCCCCGAGCGCTGCTGCTCTTCGGGCCTCCCCGAGGGGGTCGGCGTAGCGAGATGGGGCCAAAGGGTCGCGCCGCATCGCCGGCGCATCGGCCATGCGGCGCCATGCGGAGCCCGATTTTCTCCACGGCGACGTCGCCGATGCGTCACCGACGTCGCCGAAGCATCGCAGATGCATCGGCGCTGCGGCGCGATCCTCCGACCCCATCCTCTCGGACCCCACCTGGGGGGCCCTCCCTGCTCTCCCTCCTCTCCTCCACGGGCTGGGGTGCTGCCAGAGGGGGCCTCCCGTCCCAGGGAGGCCCCAGCTCTTGCAGGGAGGCTCGGGTGTCCACTGGAGCACCCCTGACGAGGCCCAGAGGGCCCCGGGGCTCCCGGATGGTGCGAAAGGCGGGGGGCACCGTGGGCCAGGAGCATTTCTGCCCCCCCCGGAGTAGAATCGAACAGTAACGACAGCACACAAATGACCTGCACCCTTGTCGGCAGAAGGCCCTAAGCAGCCTGGAGTACCCGAGAGGGAACCACGAAGTGTAGCAATACTAGTAGTGAGCTGATCAAGGTATGGTCTGACCGAATCCCTTCATACGTTTTACTGTGCCCTATGAGCCACCAGACCTATCCGACCCGGGCATCTCTTCTGTGCTTTCACATGTTTTATGCATCCGACGTCCATCCTACCTGTGATAAATTACCACTCGGTGCGCAACCCGATCGGTCCTGGGCGTGATCCCCTGTAAACGCGAGGGATACGCTTCGATCTTTGCCGATCCCTTGCAGTCAAATGCACTTCGGGCCGCATGCGCGCGCTCGCGCGCGCAAAACATACTTGCTCAAAGCCGCACGTCATTCTAAGCATTTCAAGATCGAGCTCCTGTGAGTAAGCGGGGATTGAAACATTACTGTTAGATATTCTATGCGCGCGCCAGTGCTCATTTATGCAATTACAGAGATGCGCGCACGAGTTTATCATCCTGCTCGAGATGCACGCACATGTTCGCCAAATTTACACGGCCTTCCGAATGGATTCAGCGAACAGCTTGAGATCCGCAACAAGTCTCCATCGCTCACTTCTTTCGTTGCTTCTGGCATGGGGGAGGCGCTTTGTGATGCGATTGGTTTCAACGGGTCATTGAGGCGAAATCTTTTCGTGACCGCGCCGGGACGATACGCAGGAGTATAGCTTTATGAGAAGGTCGGTGTGGAGGTGCGATCTCGCATCGCAAGAACCATATTACATTATTTCATGACCTTCGGCTCATCCCGCAACCGTGCCTGGGTTTTGGGTATGAAGCCTATTGGATGTTCGTTGGGATCTCGTGGGGGGCCTCTCGGCGCTTCTTGGGGCCTCTTTTGGGCCTCTAGGGGGTCTCTTGGTTGCCTCTTGGGGGCCTTGTGGAGCCTCCTGGGCGCCACTTGGGGACTCCTGAGGGCCTCTTGGGGTGGAAGGCTCGGATTTTCGGTTTGTACTCCCTCTCTTGGTCCTCTTTTGGGGCCGTCTTGGCCTCTTGGGCCGTTTTGGGCGCCTCTTGGAGCTTCCTCGCGCGACTGGGTAGCGCTCGCGCGCGCACGAGAGGACTCCCGCACCGCATCGTCGATGGTTCCGGGACGCAAGTTCTCGCGCGGGTGTTGGCGCGCGGCGCCATGCAGCTTCCTTGCGCGAGTTGGGGGCGTTCGAGCGCGCGGGGGAAGGCTCGCGCGTCGCATCGGCGGAATGATATTTCGGCGCCGTGGCCTCGATCCGCAGCAGTGATGGCGCCTCGCTGCGCGATTGGACACGCGCGCGTGCGCGCGGGGATGCGCCACAAACGCGCCGCGTATGCGGGCGTATCGCTACGCGACCACCGCGCGGGGGGAGAGGATGGGGGTCTGCAAGAACAAATGAGTTGCTTTCTCGGGGCCCGTCGGGCCGCGTCGACGGGGATCCGAGCTCCCTCTTCATAGGCCCCCACGAGGTTTCAGTTCCATTGGTGGAAGTGCCCAGTTGGGAGACAACCGCTTGAAGACCCTGAAACGTGCCAAAACACCATTCTGGAACCGTGCCAGAATACATTCTTGGGACTTCAACACCGCGAATCAACGTATTTGCTGCGCCCTGACAATACAGAATCGTTCCAAAATGGCATTTGTGGTACATTGACCGTGGGAATACGTGAAACCCTGGCAAATGTTTAGAACTAATGTGCGCGGCGCTAAGACGAGAACCATATTCTGAAAACGAGCCGCCTTCAATCCGTGAAGCCCTTGTAATAATTTAAGACGAATGTGTGTGGCGCGAAGGCGAGAACCACATTTCGAAAAGGAGCCGCGTTCGATCCGTGAAACTCGTGTAACTTGTAAAAACGACTGTGCGCGGCGCTAGCGATAGCTACATTTTGAAAACGACCCGCTTTCCTTCGGTGAAGCTCCTGAAACTTGTTGAAACAAGTGTGCGCGGCGCTAATGCGAGAACCGCATTTTGAAGACCACTTGCCTTATGTTAGTAACATTTTTTTCAGCATTAAGAGGAGTGTGCGCGGCGCTACGGCGAGAGCCGCATGTTGAAAACGACCCGCCCTCAATCCGTGAAGCTCTTGCACATTAAGAAACGAGTGTGCGCGGCGTTAAAACGAGAGCCACATTTTGAAAACCACCCGCCCTCCGTTTCTGAATTTGTGCCAATCTTATGGTGAGGAAGTCTCAGGCGAAGCGCCAGGCCCGCCCTCTCGACCGGCTTTGGGGCGCGACAGCGAGGAGTTATTTATCAGGAAACGGAATGGAGGAGGAGGAAGATGAGGAGTAGGATGAGGAGGAGGAGGAAGAGGAGGAGAAGGAGGAGGAGGAGGAGGAGAAGGAGGAGGAGGAGGGTGGAGAAGGAGGATGGAGAAGGAGGAGGAGAAGGAGAGGAGGAGGAGGAGGAGGAGAAGGAGGAGGAGGAGGGTGGAGAAGGAGGAGAAGGAGGAGGAGGAGGAGGAGGAGGAGGAGGAGGAGAATGAGGAGGGAGGAGGAGGAGGAGGATGAGGAGGAGCAGGAGCAGGAGCAGGAGGAGCAGTAGGAGCCGGAGGAGCGGGAGGCGCAGGATGGACCGCTCCTCCTGGGCCCCCCGCAGCTACCCTCCCCGTCCCGCGCAGGCCACCGCTTTGCGGACGATGAAGCAACGCCGCACCCGCGCGTAGGGGGTGCCGCGTTCCCCGCGGCCAGGTCCGCGTGCGGCACGGCACGAAAGGCCGGGAGGGCCGTCCTCCTGGGAGGAAGAGGAGGAGGAGGAGAGGAGGAGGAGGAGGAGGCGGAGGAGGAGGAGGAGGAGGAGGCGGATGATGATGATGATGATGATGATGATGATGATGATGATGATGATGATGATGATGATGATGATGATGATGATGATGATGATGATGATGATGATGATGATGATGATGATGATGATGATGATGATGATGATGATGATGATGATGATGATGATGATGATGATGATGAGAGGAGGAGGAGGAGGAGGAGAGGAGGAGGAGGAGGGAGGAGGCGGAGGATGAGGAGGAGGAGGAGGAGGAGGAGGGAGGAGGAGGAAGGAGGAGGAGGAGGCGGAGGCGGAGGAGGAGGAGGATGAGGAGAAGGATGAGGATGAGGATGAGGGAGGATGAGGAGGAGGAGGAGGAGGAGGAGGAGGAGGAGGAGGAGGAGGAGGAGGAGGAGGTGGGGGGAGGATGGAGGACCTCGATCCTCGATCCTCGAGTTTAGCTTCTCCTCCCTCGACCCTCCCAGATCTTTTTCGATCCTCGTCGGACTTCATCGATCCTCCCCGATTTTCCTCGATGCTCCTGGAGTCCTGCCCGATCCTCCTCGACCCTCCCCGACTCCCCGATCCTTTTGGGTCCTCCTTCCCGTCCGCCCTCGAGGGCGCACCCAGACCTTCCCAGCCACAGCGTCGGGTGGCCAGGGAAGGCATCTGGATCCTCCTGGATCCTCCTGGATCCTCTTCTATCCTCCTCGATGCATCCTGGTCCTCCTCGACCCTCCTCCCCCTTCCGTAGCCATTTTGGCTTAAGCTAATTCTGCGCAAGGCGGCGGCTAAATTCTGGTCGTGTCGGCCAGTGATCATCCCCATTTGGGCTGGCTTCGCGATGGCAGCGGCGCCATCCGTGAGGATAGTATTGCTTCGCGGGCTCGGCGGCGAGTGGGATGATATTGAGGTCAATTTGGTAAGCTCCTCTTCTTCAATCGACCTCAAGCGAGAGATATTCGCCATGCTGCGCATTCCTGAGCGATGCCAGATACTCTGCATTCGCACGGAGATTCTGACAGGACTCATCGCTCATTACCTTCGGCCTGGCGATACAGAACTAAGCATTTCATTGATGCTCACAGTGGAGCCGTTGTTGAGGGACTTGGAGGGCGGGGACCTGCAGGTCAGGGCAGCGGCCGTGCTGGACCTCGGGCGGATAGCTGAGATGGCCGACAGGAGCCCCGGCACCGTCGAGACGCTCGCGGCCTGCCTGCACGATGGGGATGACGTCATCCGCGCGGCCGCGGTGATCTCGCTTGCGCAATCTGCGAGGGAGGGCAATGCACATGCCAGCAGACAGGTCAGTGCGCTCACGGAGCTGCACATTCGCTTCGACCGCGAGGCCGCTGGCATCCTCGCGCTCGACGAGCTGGCACGTGGCATCTCCGGCCTTGCTGCGCTCTCCGTCCTCGAGGTTCGCCTGGATCTGGAGGCAGCGGAGATCACGTGCGTCGACGCTCTGGCCAGGGGCATCTCTGGCCTGGCAGCGCTTTCCAGTCTGACGCTCCACTTCGGAGGATGCCTCTCGGCGAGCGCCGACGAGCTCGGCAGAGGCCTCGCGGAGCTCGCGGCATGCCAGCGGGCGGTCGCCCACGCGGGAGACGGGCTGCGGGTCGAGGTGGCCAGCCGCGGCACCCAGGACGACCAGGAGAGTCTCCATGGCCAGTGCGGGACGATAGTCGGCTGGAACGGGACGTGGGAGGTGCGCGCGGACGACGGCGACACGCTGCATGTCGAGCGGGCTCACTTGCGGTCCTGCGGGAGCTCTGCGCTGCCGCGGGAGCCCGCGGCGCTCTCGGAGCTCACCATCGACCTCTCCGGCACGGCCGTCGGGTCCGTGGACGAGCTGGCTCGGGGCATCTCGGGCCTGCGGGCGCTCACGAGCCTGGTGCTGAGCCTCCGCGGGACGCGTGTCATTTCCGTCGACGCTCTGGGCCACGGAGTCTCTGGCCTGTCGGCGCTGACGACGCTCGACCTGTGTTTCGGCGGCGGCTTCGACGACGACGGCAATCCCGTTCTCGGATGCCCAGTCGTGTCCATTGCCAAGTTGGCCGAAGGCATCTCCAGCCTCTCGGCGCTCTCCACGTTGGCCCTTAACTTCAACAGGTGCTATTGCCTGAACGACGTGGACGACCTGGGGCGATGCTTCGCTGGCCTGGCGGCGCTCACGACGCTGAGCCTCGACTTCAGTGGCAGCTACTTCCGCCCCATGAGGCTGACGAGCATCGACGCTCTAGGGCAGGGCATCGCTGGCCTCCGTGCGCTTTACACCCTTCGGCTTCATTTCGACTGGTGCTACATCCTCCGCAGGGTCGACACACATGGGGGGCGGGGCTCGTCGAGCTACACCAGTATCATCAACGTTGACGTGCTCCGTCGAAGGCTCGCCGAGCTCCCGTCGTTCACCAGAATCAAGATCACCACCCGCTTCCACCAGGGAGATCCTTTCCTTGACTGGGACGTGGACGACGACGACCGCGAGCTCAGCTATTCGCGAGCGTCGGGCGCAGAAGCCAGTGCCGCTGCAGTGGACAGCGAGGGTTGGGAATCGTCGTCGGCAGGTGGCACTGCCGTGAGCTGAGAAGGGGTGGAATGATGTTTTGTTGGTGAGATGTTTAGTGCTAGTTGATTTCTCCTGCTACGGTGGGGACGCGCATCAAGACACCAGGTGTGTTCCTTTCCGGCAGGGTACCTCGGGCTTCTTCGCTTTGTGCCCTGCGCGGTGCTTGCCTGCGGGCGTCACGAGAGCATTGCGCTCAGGGTGCTCAGGGTTACCCGCAACTGCAGCACGCGGGCGGATTTTCAGAGCTGCGTATACATATTTTTGGGGGACCCGGGCCCGGGGGCCCTCGGGCCGGCCCCCCGACCACAGATGTGTCGACCGGGCTGCCCGAGGCCATGCCAGCGAGCCGGAGGCCCTCCAAGATCGCCCGAAGACGGCCCCGGATTGTTTGAAAACGCGCTTCGACCGCCAAAACGGCCCGTGACGGCCCCAGATTGGCCAGAATTGGCGCCGCATTGTCCAAGAGGCTTGCAAGACGCCCCAAGAGGCCTCCACGAGGCCTCCCAAGATCCTCAACGAGGCCTCCCCTGAGGAACAGTTTTTGGATTCCCAACCAACCTGTTGTTGTGTCCTCGTTTTGAAGAGACAGCGCCCCGCGTTCCTCCTCCTCTTCCTCCTCTTCCTCCTCCTCGCCCCTCCTCCCCATCCTCGGCACACTCCTTACAGGTTTCGTGGCCCTATTGAGAACTCCACCGAAGGCCCCAGTGGCTGTGACCATATACGTCCCCGCCGCTCATTCTGGCACGCCCCTCATACGTTTCGCGGCTCCATAGGGAGCACCACCGAAGGCCCCAGTGGCTGTGACCACATGCGTCCCTGCCACCCATTTCGGCCCACTCCTCACACGTTTTGTGGCCCCATAGGGAGCTCCATGGTGGCCCCACAGAGAGCTCCACCGAAGGCCCATGGGCTGTGACCACATGCGTCCCCGTCAACCATTTCGGCACACCCCTCACTCTTTTCGTGGCCCCAGAGGGCGCTCCATCGAAAGCCTCAGTGGCTGTGACCACATGCGTCCCCGCACCAATTTCGGCACACCCCTCACACGTTTCGTGGCCCCATGGAGAGCTCCACCGAAGGGCCCAGTGGCTGTGACAACATGCGTCCCCGCCACCCATCTCGGCGCACCCCTCACACGTTTCGTGGCCCCACAGGGAGCTCCATCGAAGGCCCCAGTGGTTGTGACCACATGCGTCCCCGCCAACCGTTTCGGCACACCGCTCACACGTTTCGTGGCCCTGAATGGAGCTCCACCGACGGCCCCAGTGGCTGTGACCACATGCGTCCCCGCCACCCATTCCGGCCCACCCCTCACACGTTTCGTGGCCCCATGGGGAGCACCACCGAAGGCCCCAGTGGCTGTGACCACATGAGTCGCCGCCACCCATTTCGGCCCACCTTTCACACGTTTCGTGGCCCCATAGGGAGCTGCACCGACGGCCTCAGCGGCTGTGACCACATGCGCCACCCATTTCGGCACACCGCTCACACGTTTCGGGGCTTCATAGGGAGCTCCACCGAAGGTCCCAGTGGCTGTGACCACATGCGTCCTCGCCATCCATTTCGGCGCACCTCTCTCACACGTTTCGTGGCCCCATAGGGAGCTCCACCGAAGGCCCCAGCGGCTGTGACCACATGCGTCCCCGTCACCCATGTCGGCACACCCCTCACACGTTTCGTGGCCGGAGCTCCACCGAACGCCCCTGCGGCCTTCTTGGGGTTCTCCCAAGCCGTTTTCGAGGAAGATCATGAACGGCCCAGGAAGGCCCCCAAATGGCCTTTGGGTTCCAAGAGGACCCTAAGAATGGTCACGCAAGCTGTCTCGCGAGAGCGGTGCTGGTGCTGGTGCTGCTGTTGGTGGTGCTGCTCGTGCTGCTGCTGGTGGAGGCTAGGGCCTTGGCGGGGACACCCCATAGTATCCACCGTTTTTGGCCCACGACATGATTGACCTCTTCTGGGGTCTCCCAGACCTCCCCCCCGCCGTTCAAAATTGCTCCAGAGGCCACCAAAATTCGACCAGAGCGGCCTGACAGGGCCGAAGGCGCCCATCAACTGTTTCAAGACGGGTCAAGAGACCCCGAAGATGTCCTAAGAAGGCTCCAAGATGCGCCCCGAAATGCCCCAAGAGACCAAAATGGCACTTTGGGTTTCAACAGCGTCCAACATGGCCCTCAAAGCCCTGCATATCGCTCCAAGACGGCCCAAGAGGCCTCCAAGAGGGCTCCAGGACGGCCCAAGAGAGCCCCAGGAAGGTCTAAGAGGCGCCCAAGACGGCCCAAGACGGGGGGAACTCCAACTGGTATTTCGAGCCCTCCGCCACCAGTGGGCCCCCCAGGCCGCAGCAGGGACCCAAGGGCCCTAAGAGGCCCCAAGAGGCCCCCACAGGGTCCACATGAGGCCACACGAAGCTTCAAAACTCGCTCCACGAGGCGCCCGAGGGACATGTCAAGAGACCCCGAGTTACAGGCATCCAGGAATCCTCTGGCCCCAAACTCAGGCACAGTAGCGGTACGGGCCGAATGCCATAGATAAGCAAGCAATGGGCTTGGCGATGGACCCATCCCTATGCAGTCATGTGTAGTGCAGGGCGCGGGTCTCCCTTCATACACTGCGCGCGGGGCAATGTGGAAAGATGGCTGCCGCGGGGCACGCGTGCATGGATGCGCTGAACTCCTAGTTCAGCGTTTCGTGGCCCCATAGGGAGCTCCACCGAAAGCCCCAGTGGCTGTGACCACATGCGTCGGCGCCATCCAGTACAGCGCTTCGTGGCCCCATAGGGAGCTCCACCGAAGGCCCCAGTGGCTGAGACCACATGCGTCCGCGCCACCCAGTACAGCGCTTCGTGGCCCCATAGGGAGTTAGTTCCACCGAAGGCCCCAGTGGCTGTGACCCCATGGCCTACTACGGGGCTCCAGCGAATGCCCCAGTGGCTGTGACCACATGCGTCCGCTTCACACAGTAGAGTGTTTTATGGCCCCACAGGGAGGTCCGCGCCACCCAGTACAACGTTTCGTGGCCCCATAGGGAGCTCCACCGAATGCTCCAGTGGCTGTGACCACATGCGTCCGCGCCACAGATTTTTCCCGGAAAGGGCGCCGGCCCAGGGTTCTCTTTTAGTTGGTAAACCTAATCCCCCGGTGCCAACTTGAAGGAGGCCGGCGAATTTTTTCCCTGATAAATATCGAGGTCGAAGGAGGCCGGCGAATTAAAATTTGAGGATGTCTCGAGCGAAACGCTTGTTTTTGAAATCCCGATCGATAAATCACAGGGTGCGGGCCACTTTTTCGTGTGTTGAGGATGTCTCGAGCGAAACGCTTGCTCCGCAGAGTTTGCCGAGGATGTCTCGAGCGAAACGCTTGTTTTGCAGAGCCGACCGCGACGCGGAAAAGCGCCCCGCGCGAAGGAATTTCGATGATGTCTCGACTAATTCCTTTGTTTTTGTACGATTTCCTGGAATTTTGGCAGGATGTCTCGAGCGAAATGCACGACCCCACCCTAGCACGACCATACCCCAGCACGACCACACCCCAGCACGACCAGACCCCAGCACGACCCCACCCCAGCACGACCCCACCCCAGCACGACAATACCCAGGCACGACCACACCCCAGCACGGACCCGACCCACCGACCCTAGCACGACCCTACCCCAGCAAGATCACACTCCCCAGCACGACCACACCCTCACACGACCTCACCACAGCACGACACGCCCCGCACGACACGCCCAGCACACGACCACGCCCAGCACGACCACGCCCCAGCACGACCACCCCCTGCAAGCCACCCCCCCCTGCACGACCACCTCCCAGCACGACCACCCCCCCTGCACGACCACCCCCCAGCACGACCACCCCCCAGCACGACCACACCCCAGCACGACCACTCCCCAGCACGACCACACCCCAGCACGACCACACCCCAGCACGACCACACCCAGTCGCACCCCCGTGGAATGTTTCGTGGCGTGTCTTGTTGAGTGGTTGCCTGTTCGTGGGGTGTCTCGTGGAATGTTTCAAAGGGTGTCTCGTGGAATGTTTCGTGAGGTGTCTCGTGGAATGTTTCGTGAGGTGTCTCGTGGGATGTTTCGCGGGGTGGCACGACCACGCCCCAGCACGACCACCCCCCCAGCACGACCACCCCCCAGCACGACCACCCCCCAGCACGACCACACCCCAGCACGACCACTCCCCAGCACGACCACACCCCAGCACGACCCCACCCCAGCACGACCCCACCCTAGCACGACCACACCCCAGCACGACCACACCCAGTCGCACCCCCGTGGAATGTTTCGTGGGGTGTCTGGTTGAGTGGTTGCCTGTTCGTGGGGTGTCTCGTGGAATGTTTCACGGGGTGTCTCGTGGAATGTTTCGTGAGGTGTCTCGTGGAATGTTTCGTGAGGTGTCTCGTGGGATGTTTCGCGGGGTGTCTCGTGGGATGTTTCGTGAGATGTCGCCAGTTGGGTATCATTGTCGGGGTGGGGGGGGTTGGGGGGGGGGGAAAAACGTGACCATGCTGCACATGTCTTTATCCCTTTCCGGGTTCGTGGGTCCATCATGTTTGTGGCCCTATAGAGAGCTCTACAGAAGGGTCCGATGGCTGTGACCACATGCGTCCGCGCCGCCCAGTCCAGCGTTTCGTGGCCCCATAGGGAAGTCCGCGCCACCCAGTACAGCCTCCCGTGGCCCCACAGGGAGCTCCACCGAAGGCCACAGTGGCTGTGACCAGTTGCGTCCGCGCCACCCAGTCTAGCTTTTCGTGGCCCCATAGGGAGCTCCTCCGGAGGCCCCAGTGGATGTGACCACATGCGTCCGCGCCACAGAATTTCGTGGCCCTCTAGGGACCTGTGGCCCCACAGGGAGCTCCACCGAAGGCTCCAGTGGCTGAGACCACATGCGTCCGCGCCACCCAGTCCAGCGTTTCGTGGCCCCATAGGGAGCTCCACCGAAGGCCCCAGTGGCTGAGACCACATGCGTCCACGCCACACAGTAGAACCTCTCGTGGCCCCATAGGGAGCTCCATCGGAGGTCCCATTGGCTGTGACCATATGCGTCCGCGCCACCCAGTACAGCGTTTCGTGGCCCCATAAGGGGGCTCCACCGAAGGCCCCAGTGGCTGTGACCACATGCGTCTGCGACACCCAGTTCAGCGTTTCGTGTCCCTTATAGGGAGCCCCACAGAAGGGTCCAATGGCTGTGTCCATATGAGTCGCCGCCACCCAGTACAGTGTTTTCCACATGCGTCTGCGCCACCCAGTGCAGCGTTTCGTGTCCCTACAGGGAGCTCCACAGAAGGGTCCAATGGCTGTGACCACATGTGTCCGCGCCACCCAAACCAGCGTCTCGTGGCCCCATTGGGAGCGCCGCTGAAAGCCCCAGTGGCTGTGACCACATGCGTCCGCGCCACCCAGTCCAGCGTCGTTTCGTGGCCCCATAGGGAGCTCCACCGAAGGCCCCAGTGGCTGAGACCACATGCGTCCGCGCCACGCAGTACAGTATTTCGTGGGCCCCTGGGGAGCTCCACCGAAGGCCCCAGTGGCTGTGACCACATGCGTCCGCTCCACCCAGTACCGCGTTTCGTGGCCTTCTGGTGAGCTCCACCGAAGGCCACAGTGGCTGTGACCACATGCGTCCGAGCCACACAGTGCAGCGTTTCGTGTCCCTACAGGGAGCTCCACAGAAGGGTCCAATGGCTGTGACCACGCGCGTCTGCGCCACACAGTACAGCGTGTCATGGCCCCTGTATTGGGAAGCTTTCTCTTACTTTTTTTATTTTCACGTGTTTTTATTTTTTTTCTAATTCCACCGAAGGCCCCAGTGGCTGCGAACACATGCGTCCGCGCCACCCAGTCCAGCGCTTCGTGGCCCCATAGGGAGCTCCACCGGAGGCCCCAGTGGCTGTGACCACATGCGTCCGCGCCACCCGGTCCAGCGTCTCGTGGCCCCATAGGGAGCTCCACCGAAGGCCCCAGTGGCTGAGACCACATGCGTCCGCGCCACCCAGTAGAACCTCTCGTGGCCCCATAGGGAGCTCCATCGAAGGCCCCAGTGGCGGTGATCATATGCGTCCGCGCCACCCAGTACAGCGTTTCGTGGCCCCATAGGGAGCTCCACCGAAGGCCCCAGTGGCTGTGACCACATGCGTCCGCGCCACCCAGTATAACGTTTCGTGGCCCAACAGGCAAGCCCACAGAACGGTCCAGTGGCTGTGACCACATGCGCCTGCGCCACCCATCACAGCGCTTCGGAACCCCATAGGGAGCTCCACCGAAGGCCCCAGTGGCTGTTACCACATGCGTCCGCGCCACCCAGTATAACGTTTCGTGGCCCAACAGGCAAGCCCACAGAACGGTCCAGTGGCTGTGACCACATGCGCCTGCGCCACCCATCACATCGCTTCGGAACCCCATAGGGAGCTCCACCGAAGGCCCCAGTGGCTGTGGCCACATGCGTCCGCGCCACCCAGTGCGGAGCTCAACCGAAGGCCCCAGTGGCTGTGATCACATGCATCGCCCCCGCCCATCTCGGCACGCCCTTCGCACGTTTCTCGGCCGGCCCCTGGGGAGCTCCAGCGAAGGCGTTCTCGGCGTTGTCCACATGCGCCCGCCCGTCCATGTCGGCATACCCTTCGCACGTCTCATGGCCCCGTACAAGCTTCCCCTCCTTTGGCCCAACTGCCTTGCGGTATTCACAAGTGCATATGGTTGGGTCCTCAACCAGGATGGCTTTACGAGGGTTTCTTGCGGCCGCGTCCGCATTTTATTTTACCGTGTCCAATGGCGTGGTTTGAGGAATAGGCAATGCCAGCTTCCGTGCTCATGCTTTGAGCGTCGAGGTATTATCCAGCTGCCTGCGGCAGGCGTCGCCAGCGGGCGGCAGCGTAGACCGCTGCTGCCCAGGAGCTCGAGACCCGTGCCAGCTCGGTGCCCTGTTCTCGTCCCTCCTCGATCCTGCCCGACTCTTCCCCGGTTCTCCTCAGCCCTCCTTCCCCTCCCTTTCTCTCTCGGCCTCCTAGATGAGGTCCGAGTAGATGGGGTCGGAGGATCGCGCCGCATCGCCGATGCATCGCCGATGCATCGCCGATGCATCGACGATGCATCGACGATGCGGGTCGATGTGGAGACCGTGTTTCCCCACGCCGACGTCGCCGATGCATTGCCGACGTCACCGATGCATCGCCGATGCATCGCCGATGCATCGGCGATGCACTGACGATGCGGCGCAATCCTTCGACCCCACCTACTCGGACCTCATCCAGGAGGCCTCGAGGGCTTCCGCCATATCCGCCCCCCCCCCTCGGATGGGCTTCCGCCACCCTCCTAAGGCCCCCTCTCCCCCCCCCTCGAGGGCTCCCCCCCCCAACTGCCCACCCCTCTAGGCCTCCCCTCGCCCCCCGCGAAGGGCTGCCCGCGAATCGGTGCATACGCCCGTTGACCTGGGCCAGGCCTGGGCCCGCGGCCTCGTGCCCCCCCCCTTCCTCTTGCTTCGGGTGGGCGGTGGGGGGCAGCACATTTTCTGCGCCCACCGTGGCTCTCGTAGAAGGCCACACGCGAACCCTACCCCTACTCCCCACGATTTCTGAGGGGGAGGGTGGGGTTCACTTCGCTCGGGAGCTCCCAGACGAAGTGAACCCCACCCTCCCCCTTCAGAAACTGTAGGGGGTAGGGGTAGGGTTCGCGTGTGGCCCCCTATCTTGGGGGCGGGAGCCCGCGTCACCGCACCTTCTTGTAGTTGGAGCTCGACTGCAGCATTCATTTACCCCGACATTGTTCTTCTTCCGTAGGGCGTGCGACAGATGTTGGGATGTTCGTAGATCCACGAGCGTGTGGGGCATTTTTCGTAGACTCTACGGATTTTCCCGGAAAGGGCATAGGCCCAGGGTTCTCTTTTAGTTGGTTTCCCCCCGGTTTTGACGGCTGTAGGGCCGGCGAATTTCTTTTGCGATAAATAACGAGGTCGCGTAGGGTCGGCGAATTAAAAATTGAGGATGTCCCTAGCGAAACGCTTGTTTTTCAGAATTTGTTGAGGATGTCTCGAGCGAAACGCTGGTTTTGCAGAGTTGGGGATGTCTCGAGCGAAACGCTTGTTTTCAGAATTTGTTGAGGATGTCTCGAGCGAAAAGCTGGTTTTGCAGAGCCGACCGCGACACGGAAAAGCGCCCCGCGCGCAGGAATTCCGATGATGTTTCGCGCGTGCCGCGTCCCGCGCGCAGGAATTTCGAGGATGTCTCGACTAATTCGTTTGTTTTGCTAGGATTTCCTTGAATTTTGGCAGGATGTCTCGAGCGAAATGCTTGTCTTTCATAATTTGTTGAAGACTTTTCGAGCGAAACGCTGGTTTTGCAAAGTTGGGGGATGTCTCGAGCAGGGGCCTCGTGGGGGGCCTCGTGGGGGTCCAGAATTCAAAGGGTGTCTCAGGCGAAATGCTTGTTTTCACGTCCCGCTCGCAAGAATTCCGAGGATGTCTCGCGCGTGCCGCGTCCCGCGCGCAGGAATTCTGAGGATGTTGGCAGGATGTCTCGAGCGAAACGCTTGTCCCCAGCACGTTCCGTAGCGCGTCCCCTTGGCACGTCCCGCGGTGCGTGCCCGTGGCACGTCCCCTGGCACGTCGCTTGGCGCGTCCCTTGGGACGTTCCGCGGCGCGTCCTCCTGGCATGTCCCCTTATCAATTAGCTCTGGGGCAGCTACTATGTGTTCAGGCAGCTCGAGCCTAAGATTCAGATCAGGACTCGGATGCAGAGGAGGACTCGATCCACGAGGCTATAGAGCACAATCGTGGCATGGCACATCGCAAGTCAGCACGGCGCAGCACAGCACAGACTTCGGCACAGTACATCAAGATCGATAGACTCAGCATTGCAACTTGGCACGTTCCTTGGCACGTTCCGTGGGGCGTCCCTTGGCGAGTCCCCCTGGCACGTCGCGTGACGCGTCCCCTGGCACGTCCCGCGGCACGTCCATTGGCACGTTCCGTAGCGCGTCTCCTTGGCACGTCCCGCGGTGCGTGCCCATGGCACGTCCCCTGGCACGTCGCTTGGCGTGTCCTTTGGGACGTTCCGCGGCGCGTCCTCCTGGCATGTCCCCCTGTCGATTAGTTCTGGGGGCAGCTACTATGTGTTCAGGCAGCTCGAGCTTAAGATCCAGATCAGTTCGGTCAGGACTCGGATGCAAAGAGGACTCGATCCACAACGCTATCTAGAGCACAATCGCGGCATGGCACATCGCAGTTCAGCACGGCGCAGCACAGCACAAATTTCGGCATGGTACATCAAGATCGATACACTCAGCATTGCAATTTGGCACGTTCCGTGGGGCGTCCCTTGGCGAGTCCCCCTGGCACGTCGCGTGGCGCGTCCCCTGGCACGTCCCGCGGCACGTCCATTGGCACGTTCCGTAGCGCGTCCGCTTGGCACGTCCCGCGGTGCGTGCCCATGGCACGTCCCCTGGCACGTCGCTTGACGTGTCCCTTGGGACGTTCCGCGGCGCGTCCTCCTGGCATGTCCCCTCTGTCGATTGGTTCTGGGGCAGCTACTATGTGTTCAGGCAGCTCGAGGTTAAGATCCAGATCAGTTCGGTCAGGACTCGGATGCAAAGAGGACTCGATCCACAACGCTATCTAGAGCACAATCGCGGCATGGCACATCGCAGTTCAGCACGGCGCAGCACAGCACAGATTTCGGCATGGTACATCAAGATCGATACACTCAGCATTGCAACTTGGTACGTTTCCTGGGGCGTCCCTTGGCGAGTCCCCCTGGCACGTCGCGTGGCGCGCCCCCTGGCACGTCCCGCGGCACGTCCATTGGCACGTTCCGTAGCGCGTCCGCTTGGCACGTCACCCGGTGCGTGCCCATGGCACGTCCCCTGGCACGTCGCTTGGCGCGTCCCTTGGGACGTTCCGCGGCGCGTCCTCCTGACATGTCCCCTCTGTCGATTGGTTCTGGGGCAGCTACCATCTGCTCAGTCAGCTCGAGCTTAAGATCCAGATCAATGCGGTCAGGACTCGGATGTTAAGGAAGACTCGATCCACGACGCTATGTAGAGCACAATCGCGGTATGGAACATCGCAGTTCAGCACGGTGCAGCACAGCACAGCCCCTGGCACAGTACATTAAGATCGATACATTCTGCATTGCATTTGCCCGTCGCCCAATCAAGTGTCTTTGAACAGTTGCCATGCCTTACATTTCTATATTCCTTTCCGGGTTCGTGGGTCGATCATGTTTTGTTGGGAGCAACTCAGTTTTGCAGTCGATCTCCTGCTCGAAGAAGGTGCGCGGACCGCAGCCGTGCCTTTGCCCACCGCCTCGAGGCTCGGGGTGAGCGCGCGCCTCTTGTCGGCTGCCCGCCCCCCCCCCCTGCGTCCCTGGTGGCCCGCCGCTCGCTCCTGGACCCTCGAGCCTCGCTCGTCCCTCCCTCGACCCTCGCCTGGCCCTCCTCTCGACCCTCCTCGACCCTCCCTCGGCCCTCCCCTCGGCCCTCCCCTCGGCCCTCCTCCCGATCCTCCTCCCGACCCTCCTCCCGACCCTCCTCCCGGCCCTCCTCTCGGCCCCCTCCCCGAGCCCTCGCCGAGCACTCCTCCCCGAGCCCTCCCCGAGCCCTCTTCGGAAGCCCGCTCGCCTCGTGGCCGCAGGGCGTCCGAGGGGCCCGGGGAAGGCACCGCCCGGGCGGGCGGCGGCGGCAGAGCAGGCGCGCCCTGCCCGGCGCCTCGCGCGCCCACCGGGCGTCGCTTCGAGGCCCTCCCGCGCCCGCGGTGTCGGGAGGGGAGAAAACATGCAGACACAAGGAATCGTCGACTCCCAGCAAAGTATGGGAAAATCTGGGAATTGGGGGGGGGAAGACAAAACCCAGAACATATGGGAATATATATATATATATATATATATATATTTATGTGTACACATATGTTGTGTTTTTTGTTTTTTCCCGGAAAGGGCATGAGCCCAGGGTTCTCTTTTAGTAGGTAAACCTGTCCCCCGGTGCCAACTTGAAGGAGGCCGGCGAATTTTTTCCCTGAGAAATATCGAGGTCGAAGGAGGCCGGCGAATTAAAATTTGAGGATGTCTCGAGCGAAACGCTTGTTTTTGAAATCCCGATCGATAAATCACAGGGTGCGGGCCACTTTTTCGTGTGTTGAGGATGTCTCGAGTGAAACGCTTGCTCCGCAGAGTTTGCCGAGGATGTCTCGAGCGAAACGCTTGTTTTGCAGAGCCGACCGAGACGCGGAAAAGCGCCCCGCGCGAAGGAATTTCGATGATGTTTCGACTAATTTGTTTGTTTTTGTACGATTTCCTGGAATTTTGGCAGGATGTCTCGAGCGAAATGCACGACCCCACCCTAGCACGACCATACCCCAGCACGACCACACCCCAGCACGACCAGACCCCAGCACGACCCCACCCCAGCACGACCCCACCCCAGCACGACCATACCCCAGCACGACCACACCCCAGCACGACCCGACCCCAGCACGACCCTACCCCAGCAAGACCACACCCCAGCACGACCACACCCCAGCACGACCTCACCACAGCACGACCACACCCCAGCACGACCACGCCCCAGCACGACCACGCCCCAGCACGACCACGCCCCAGCACGACCACCCAGCACGACCACCCCCCCAGCACGACCACCCCCGAGCACGACCACCCCCCAGCACGACCACACCCCAGCACGACCACTCCCCAGCACGACCACACCCCAGCACGACCACACCCCAGCACGACACACCCCAGCACGACCACACCCCAGCACGACCACACCCCAGCACGACCCGATCGATAAATCACAGGGTGCGGAGCACCCCAGCACGAACCCACCCCAGCACGACCCCACCCCAGCACGACCCCACCCCAGCACGACCACGCCCCAGCACGACCACACCCCAGCACGACCACACCCCAGCACGACCACACCCCAGCACGACCCCACCCCAGCACTACCCCACCCTAGCACGACCACACCCCAGCACGACCACACCCCAGCACGACCACACCCCAGCACGACCCCACCCCAGCACGATCACACCCCAGCACGACCCCACCCCAGCAAGACCACACCCCAGCACGACCGCACCCCAGCACGACCTTACCACAGCACGACCACACCCCAGCACTACCACGCCCCAGCACGACCACGCCCCAGCACGACCACGCCCCAGCACGACCACGCCCCAGCACGACCACGCCCCAGCACGACCCCCAGCACGACCACCCCCCTCAGCACGACCACCCCCCAGCACGACCACCTACCCCCCAGCCGACCAACACCCCAGCACGCGACCACATCCCCAGCACGACCAACACCGCCTTGGTTGAGTGGTTTGCCGTCGTCGTGGAATGTTCGTGGGGTGGTCTCGTGGAATGTTTTCGCGGGGTGTCTCTCGTGAAGTGTTTTCTGAGGCTCGTCGGGTGTTTCGTGAGGTGTCATCGTGGGCTGTTTCGTGAGGTTTCTCGGTGTTGTTTCGTGAGGTGTTGCCCAGTTGGGTATCATGAAAACGTGTCCATGCTCCACATGTCTATATCCCTTTCCGGGTTCGTGGGTCCATCATGTTTTCCCGGAAAGGGCGCGGGCCCAGGGTTCTCTTTTAGTAGGTGAACCCCCCGGCCCCCCTGCGACTTGGGCCGGCGAAATTATATCTGCGATAAATTACGTGCGGGAAGTTGGCCGTCGAAATTATTCCCGAAAGGTGCTTGAGCCTCAGGGTTCTCTTTTATCTTATTAGATGGTTCCCCCCCGGGTTAACGGGAAGAGGCCGCGAAATTCTTTGTGCGATAAATAACGAGTGGGACGAGGATCCCGAGGGGGGGGGACGCCGAAATAAATTAGGATGTCTCGAGCGAAACGCTTGTTTTTCAGAATTTGTTGAGGATGTCTCGAGCGAAACGCTTGTTTTGTGTTATAGCTTGTCCTCTCCTGGGGACCTGAATTCTGAGGATCTCTCAAGTGGATTGCTTGTTTTCACGTGTCCAGGTCTTGAGGATGTGTCGAGCGAGACGCTTGGTTTCACGCCTCCAGGTGGCCCAGACAGATGTCTAGCATGAGCATTTGTTGAGGATGTCTCGAACCAGAGGCTTGTTTCCACGTGTCCAGGTCGCCCAGGCGGATGTCTAGCATGAGGATTTGTTGAGGATGTCTCCAGCGAGACGCTTGTTTGCACGTGTCCAGGTTGCCCAGGCGAATGCCTAGCATGAGGATGTGCTGACAACGTCTTGAGCGAAACGCGTGTTTTCACGTGTCCAGGTCGCCCATGCACAGCACAGCCCTCGGCACGGTACATCAATATCGATACCCTTAGCACTGCAGCCTGGCATGTTGCCTGGCACGTTCCGCGGAGCGTCCCGTGGCGAGTCCCCCTGGCACGTCGCGCGGTGCACGTCCATTGGCACGTTCCGTAGCGCGTCCCCTTGGCACGTCCCGCGGTGCGTGCCCATGGCACGTCCCCTGGCACGTCGCCTGGCGCGTCCCTTGGGACGTTCCGCGGCGCGTCCTCTTGGCATGTTCCCTCTGTCGATTAGTTCTGGGGCAGCTATCATCTGCTCAGGCAGCTCGAGCTTACGATCCAGATCAGTTCGGTGAGGACTCGGATGCCAGAGAGGACTCGATCCACAACGCTATATAGAGCACAATCGCGGCATGGCACATCGCAGTTCAGCACGGCCCAGCACAGCACAGCCGTCGGCACGGTACATCAAGATCGATACACTCAACTATGCACCTTGGCACGTTCCTTGGCGCGTTCCGTGGCTAGTCCACCTGGCTCGTCGCGGGGCGCGTCCCCTGGCACGTCCCTCGGCACGTCCATTGGCACGTTCCGTAGCGCGTCCCCTTGGCACGTCCCGCGGTGCGTCCCCATGGCACGACCCCTGGCACGTCGCCTGGCGCGTCCATGGGACGTTCCGCGGCGCGTCCTCCTGGCATGTTCCCTCTGTCGATTAGTTCTGGGGCAGCTACCATCTGCTCAGGCAGCTCGAGCTTACGATCCAGATCAGTTCGGTGAGGACTCGGATGCCAGGGAGGACTCGATCCACAACGCTATATAGAGCACAGTCGCGGCATGGCACATCGCAGTTGAGCACGGCGTAGCACAGCACAGCCCTCGGCACAATACATCATCATCGATACATTCAGCATTGCATGTGCCCGTCGCCCAATCAGGTGTCTTTGAAATGTTGCAATGCCTTACACTTCTATATTCCTTTCCGGGTTCGTGGGTCGATCATGTTTTTGAGGATGTTTCGAGCGAAACGCTTGTTTTTCAGAATTTGTTGAGGATGTCTCGAGCGAGACGCTGGTTTTGCAGAGTTGGGGATGTCTCGAGCGAAACGCTTGGTTTCAGAATTTGTTGAGGATGTCTCGAGCGACACGCTGGTTTTGCAGAGCCGACCGCGACACGGAAAAGCGCCCCTCGCGCAGGAATTCTGAGGATGTCTCGCGCGTGCCGCGTCCCGCGCGCAGGGATTTCGAGGATGTCTCGACTAATTCGCTTGTTTTGCGAGGATTTCTTTGGATTTTGACAGAATGTCTCTAGCGAAACGCTTGTTGTTCAACATTTGTTGAGGATGTCTCGAGCGAAACGCTGGTTTTGCAAAATTGCGGGATGTCTCGAGCGGGGGCCTCGTGGGGGGCCTCGTGGGGGTCCAGAATTCAGAGGATGTCTCAGGCGAAATGCTTGTTTTCACGTCCCGCTCGCAAGAATTTCGAGGATGTCTCGCGCGTACCGCGTCCCGCGCGCAGGAATTCTGAGGATGTTGGCAGGATGTCTCGAGCGAAACGCTTGTCCCCAGCACGTTCCGTAGCGCGTCCCCTTGGCACGTCCCGCGGTGCGTCCCCATGGCACGTCCCTTGGCACGTCGCTTGGCGGGTCCCTTGAGACGTTCCGCGTCGCGTCCTCCTGGCATGTCCCCTTGTCAATTAGCTCTGGGGCAGCTACTATGTGTTCAGGCAGCTCGAGCTTAAGATCCAGATCAGTTCGGTCAGGACTCGGATGCAAAGGAGGACTCGATCCACGAGGCTATAGAGCACAGTCGCGCCATGGCACATCGCAATTCAGCACGGCGCTGCACAGCACAGCCCTCGGCAGGGTACATCAAGATCGATACCTTCAGTATTGCAACTAGTCACGAACAGACCCCTTGGCACGTTCCTTGGGCAGTTCCCTTGCGATCCACCAGTAACGTCGCGCTGCGCGTCCCCCTGGCACATTCCCGAGGCACAACCATTGCAAGTTATCGTACGCGTCCCCTTGGCACGTCCCGCGTTGCGACCCTATGGCACGTCCCCTGGCACGTCGCCTGGCGCATCCCTTGGGACGTTTCGCGGCGCGTCCTCCTGGCATGTTCCCATTGTCAATTAGCTCTGGGGCAGCTACTATGTGTTCAGGCAGCTCGAGCTTAAGATCCAGATCAGTTCGGTCAGGACTCGGATGCAAAGGAGGACTCGATCCACGACGCTATAGAGCACAACCGCGGCATGGCACATCGCAATTCAGCACGGCGTAGCACAGCACAGCCCTCGGCAGGGTACATCAAGATCGATACATTCAGCATTGCATGTGCCCGTCGCCCAATCAGGTGTCTTTGAAATGTTGCAATGCCTTACATTTCTATATTCCTTTCCGGGTTCGTGGGTCGATCATGTTTTTGTATTTGTGTGTATTGATTTGTGTGTCCTGGGGCCCCTTCATGGTGGCCGTGACCCTACCACGACGGGCGGGCTCGGGCGCGCCTCCCCTCGCCCGCGCCTCCTCGGCCCCCAGCGCCCCCCGCAGGCCTTCCTCGGCATTCCTCGGCTTTTCTCTGCTCCGGCAGGCCGCCAGGGGGATCGGCGCCCCTCCCGGCCCTCTCCCCACCGAGCTCTCCGACTCTCCGGGTGCGTCCCCTGTGGGAGCCGGACGAGCGACGCAGAAGAGCAGGGCCGCTTTCGCCGACCTTCGCCCGTCAGCTGCCCACGGGAGGTCGCGCGTGAGCGCCCTCGTCTCCGATGCAGCGTGACGCGCCGGCGGTCCGCGTAAGCCGCGGCGTAAGGTCGCGACGTCATCTCGCGCAAGTCCTCCCCTCCATTTTTTCTTCCCGGAAAGGGCGTAGGCCCAGGGTTCTCTTTTAGTTTGTAAACTTGTTCCCGGTGCCTCAACTGAGATGGGCCGGCGGATTCTTTCCCTGATGAATATCGAGGTCGAGGTGGGCCGGCGGATTAAAATTTGAGGATGTCTCAGGCGAAACGCTTGTTTTTGAAATCCCGATCGAAAAATCACAGGGTGCGGGCCACCTCAGCACGACCACACCCCAGCACGACCACACCCCAGCACGACCACGCCCCAGCACGACCACGCCCCAGCACGACCACGCCCCAGTACGACCACGCCCCAGTACGACTACCCCCCCAGCACGACCACCCCCCAGCACGACCACACCCCAGCACGACCACTCCCCAGCACGACCACTCCCCAGCACGTCCACACCCCAGCACGACTACACCCCAGCACGACCACACCCAGTCGCACCCCCGTGGAATGTTTCGTGGGTGTCTGGTTGAGTGGTTGCCTGTTCGTGGGGTGTCTCGTGGAATGTTTCACGGGTGTCTCGTGGAATGTTTCGTGAGGTGTCTCGTGGAATGTTTCGTGAGGTGTCTCGTGGGATGTTTCGCGGGGTGTCTCGTGGGATGTTTCGTGAGGTGTCGCCCAGTTGGGTATCGTGAAAACGTGACCATGCTGCACATGTCTATATCCCTTTCCGGGTTCGTGGGTGCATCACGTTATGTGTGTCGCCTTGCCTGTACCCAGACAGGCCAGGTTCTCGAGGCCACTGCCTCGCCCACATGGTCTGAGCTAGGCCCGGACGCTGTCCGCAACGGTGGTCGCATCGTTTTTTCTCGGCGGCGAGCGAGGGGGGGAAATGAGAAGGAGAAGGCCTTCTCAGAAGGCGGCGGGACTTCTCAGAAGCCCTCGCGCCTTCCGAGAAGTTTTCTGTGCCGTTTGGGAAGGCTTCAGACCCTTTAGAAGGCCGGGGGACTTCCGAGCCCTCCGAGAAGGCATTCTCCTTCTCACTCTCCCCCCCTCCTCCTCCTCCTCCTCCTCCTCCTCCTCCTCCTCCTCCTCCTCCTCCTCTTCCTCCTCTTTCTCCTCCTCCTCCTCCTCTTCCTCCTCCTCCTCCTCCTCGCTGGCCGCCGATTCTCGTCGCCCAGATCGAAGTGCTTCGCGCTGCTGCCGGCCTCTCAGGCCCCCCCCCCTGCCGCCCCTCGGGCGGGCGGCGCGGCGGCGGCGGCGGGGTGCGCACGGCCCGGGGACATGCAGGCCGCGGGCGCCGAGGAGCGCGCGCCTCGGGTCGTCGTCGTCGTCGTCGTCCTCCTCTCCTCCTCCTCCTCCTCCTCCTCTCCTGGTCCTCCTCCCTCTTCGTCGCCCTCCTCCTCCTCCTTCCCCCCGTCCCTCCTCCGCCCTCCCCTCTCCGTCCTCGCTCCTCTGTCCTCCCCCCCCTCCGTATCCCTTCTAGCATGCCGTGCTTTGCGAAGTGCTTCCAATTTTTCTCCTTCTCCTTCTCCCCCCGCCCATCCCTCCTCCCCCCTCCGTCCTCCCTTGTCTATCCTCCCCTCTCCTCCGCATCCTACTGCGAAGGCCTCACGTCTGGTGCCGCCGACCCTGAAGGCGGGAACTCCCTTGGGATCCCCGCTGCCGACCCCCACCCCCGGGACCCCCGCCCCGGGGGGGGGGGGGAGCGGTATTCTGACCCGGGGACCCCCCCTCGGCAGGGACGAGATCAAAGGGGAGGGCTTCCCTTCGCCTTAACTGCGACGCTTTTTTTTATTGTGTGCCTCATTTTCCATGGGACTGACGACGACGGCGACGGCGATGGCGACGGCGACGGCGACGGCGACGGCGCCAGCGCCGGCGCCGGCGCCGGCGCCGCCGCCGGCGCCGCCGCCGCCGCCGCCGCCGACGACGACGACGACGACGACGACGACGACGACGACTACGACGACGACAGCGTCTTCTACACGCCGCGGGGTCTGCGGATTTCGGTGGTCCTTTCTACACCAGCTCAATCCATGTTCCCGATAGCTGCTGAGAGAGAAATTGGAATCCTTCTTCTCCGCGTCCCTCCTTCTTCCCCACTCCCTCCTCGTCCCTTACCGTCCCTCCCTCCGTCCCTCCCCTCCCTCCCTCCTGCCCGCCCCTGTCCTTCGGATGATGATGATGAGCAGGATGGATTGGAGGAGCAGGAGGAGAAGGGGGTGAGGGCACGGAGGGAGGGACCAGGGGGGAGTGAGGATGAATGGGTGTTGTGAGCGAGGGAGAGCAGGAGGAGGAGAAGGAGGAGGAGGAGAAGGAGGAGGAAGAGGAGGAGGAGGAGGAGTCAGACCAGTGCAATTCCAAGACGCCTCAACGATGTTGCAACACACTCTCCCTCCAAGTTCCCTCTTCGGAGTTCCCTACACAAGAATGTATCTTCACTGCTGGAAGGGCCTCGTTGGAAGACAACCGTCTGATCATCCTCAGTTGCGCCCAAACACGACTCCTTTGACTGTATCGCCGCGAATCGACTCCTTACCATCCTGCATCGTGCCAGAGCATCATCCCTGGGACGTCAACACAGCGAATCAACGTGTTAATTGGGCTCAGACAGTTTAATTTCGTTTGGAAACGTAATTCCCAGGGGATCAACCATAAGAGTTTGCAACTTTGGTGCACATGTTAAGACGAATCTCCGCGGCGCTGCGGCGAGAGTCACATTGCAAACAAGAGCCAACCTCCATCCGTGAAGCTGTTGGACGTTTTTCAGACGAGTGTGCGTGGTGCTGAGGCGAGAGCCACATTTGGAAAACCATACGCCCTCTAACCGTAACCTTCTTGCACATTTTAACACTAGTGCGCGTGGCGCTACGGCGAGAGCTACTTTTTGAATAGGAATTGCCCTCCATCCGCGAAGCTCCTGCAAGCTTTAACGACGAATGCAGGCGGCGCTCAAGCGAGAGCCACAGTATGAAACGGAACCGCCCTCCACCAGTCAAACTCTTCACACTTTTCGGGCGAGTGTGCGTGGGGCTTGCTAAGGCGACTTTTTGAAAAGGAGCCGTCTTCGATCCGTGAAGTTCCTGCGGGGTGTTGGACGAGTGTTCACGGCGCTGAGGCGAGAACAGAAGTTTGAAATTTGATCCATCCTCCAAATGTGCAACTCCTGCACACTCTTAGGACGAAGGTGCGCGGCGCCCAAGCGAGAGCCACATTTCGAAAACCACTCTCTGTCCATCCGAGAAGCCCGCGCACACTTTCTTCAGACCAGTGTGCGCGGGGCTCACGGAGGCGAGAGCCACTCTTGGGCAAAGGGAAGCGCAGTGCCACCCGTGAAGCTTACGCAAACTGATCAGACGAATGTGCGCGGCGCTGTGGCGAGAGCCCCATTTTTGGAAACCAACCCGCCCTCCAGGCGTGAAGCCGTGGCAGACTTTTGAGACGGGCGTGCGCGGCGCCGCGGCGGCGGCCACGCTCGGAAGGCGAGACGCCCTTCGCCCGTGGAGCTCCTTGCGAACCGTAAGTGACAGGATCATGAGCGGTGGGGAAATCTCTGGCGAAACGCCCAGGGTGCGACAGGGAGGTATGATGATTCTTCTTCTTCTTCTTCTTCTTATTTTTACTATTATTGTGTTTGTTATAGTTGTTGTTATTAATCGTATTACCAAGTGTAACTCGTGCTATTCATTCTACTCTCATGCATTAAATGTATATATGTAGTTGTGTATAATTTTATTCACCTATCTTGATTGCCCGGACCCGCCCCCCTCCCTCAACTCGACCCCCCCAGGGACGCCCGGGACGCCCTTATGGACTTCTCGGCGGCATCTTGGACGCCCTTGGAGAAGGTCCGCTGGTCCTCCCGAGCCTCCCAGGGCGCCTTGCCGGGCCTCGCGAGCAGACTCAACAAGGCGATCAGAGGGGTCATCGGAAAGGTGCACGAGAGACCCAAGACAGGACAAGAGCGCTCCAAGAGGAACCTTGATGGTCTGAAGACGGCCCAAGAGGTCCCCAAGACGCCCCAAGAAGCCGTGTAGAGAGCCCCGAAGAAGCAAACATCGTCCCTTTCTGTTGAGGCATTTTTTTTTTTTTTTTTTTTTTTTTTGCATATCCGCTTTTTGGGTCTTCGCAGCGTCCAAGATGGCCCGATGGGCTTGCGATATCGCCCCAACACGGCCCAAGAGGCCCCCCACACGTTTTGAAGACGGCCCAGAGAGCCCCGAGACTGGTCACACGAAGCCCAAGGTGCCCCCAGAAGGCTCCCAAGAGAGACCCACGAAAGCCAGGGGAGACCCCCAAAAAGGACATTGGAGGCCCCAACGAGGGTCCTAGGTGGCTTCAGAAGACCTCTGGAGGGCCCAAGCTTCCCAAGACTGCCCAAGAAGGCCCCAGGACGGCCCAAGAGGGCCCCAGGACGGCCCAAACGAGCCCCAAAAACGCCCAGACGGCGTTCTCCCACGAAGTACATCGAGCTGACCCGAATATTTTGGTTCCACGCTTGAGGCTCGAGGTTTTAATTCCTCGATCGAGAGAGACAGGCAATGGATCTAGATTCGAAATTCGACGATCGAAGATTTCCTGAGTACCTGGAGCCCTCCAGGCATTCAGGAAGCGACCAAACATCGATTCGTTGGGAGCTACTGCGACTTCTTTGGCGTGTCATGGGAACGCTCCTTACTTCCTCAAATGATGGACTCAACCACCAGAGGAGGCGCAAGAGGAGGAAAGAAGGAGGAAGGGATGGGCAGGGATAAACTTTAGAGGTGGCAGATGAAGAGCCAAGGGGAACTTTTTTTCCTTACATCTGCCCATGAGGAGCAGGTCGCCCGTCGAACCCTCGAGGTCCCCCCTGCTGAAGCAAGCGCTGATGTATTGCATTGCCGGGGACGCGTTCGACACAAGGCGCATTGCGCGAAGCGCCACTGTAGTCTTGTGTATAAATATGTATATATAAGGAGGAGCAGAGGACGAGAAAGAGGACGACGAGGAGGAGGAGGAGAGGAGGAGGAGGAGGAGGAGGAAAAGGAGGGGGAGGGGGAGGAACAGGACCAGGAGGAGGAGGAGGAGGAGGAACAGGAACAGGAGGATGAGGAGGAAGACGAGGATCAGGATGGTGATGATGATGATGATGATGATGATGATGATGATGATGATGATGATGATGATGATGATGATGATGATGATGATGATGATGATGATGATGATGATGATGATGATATTGACGATGACGATGACGATGACGATGATGATGATGATGGTGGTGGTGGTGGTGATGATGATGATGATGAGGAGGAGGAGGAGGAAGAGGAGGAGGTGGAGGAGGTGGATGAGGTGGAGGAGAGGCGGAGGAGAAGGAGGAGGAGGAAGATGAGGAGGAGGGAGGGAGGGAGGGAGGGAGGGAGGAGGAAGGGAGGAGCAGGACGAGGGGGAGGAAGATGAGGAGCCCCCCCGTTCATGTTAGAACATCAAGGTGGACGATGAAAGCTCCACGATGCAGTCTTGGTCAGTATCAGGCTGGCTTTTCTTCCCTACCGGGACTCGACTGAACCAAACCGATTATTGATCAAGTGTAAACCGACAAACCGATGTGGGCTCTGGCCGAAACATGGGTCGATTTCCACGCTATATTAGAGACGCCGCGGTCAGGGCGATGTCGGCCAGATTCGGGGCCTCGGCGGGGGCCTGAAACCCTGGTGCTCCCACGTGGGCTCCTCCGATCGCCGCCGACGTGGAGCATTGATTCCCGCGCGCGCGCGTGTGCAAGTCCCAGAGACACCCTCAGGTCGCTGCGGGGCCCCTGGCGACCTCGCAAGAGTCCCCGTCGGACCCCAGAGGCCAAAAATGTATTCAAAACGCCCAGAGGCCTCCAAAGAGCGGTCAAATCCCTCCATCTCGATCCTTGAGTGTTGGCCCCAAGTTCCACGATATGATCCTTGAGCATCACCATGGCGACTTGGGAGGCCAGGTTTCACTGTGGCTAGCACACCGGGATCCTTCAGCTAAACAGTCTTAGCCACCTGTGTGGCGATGGTGACGCAGGGCCCAGGTCTGTTTGCTGGATAAACGTAGAACCCGAATTCGAGTCGGGTGTTGTCAGAGGTGCCCCTGGCCCAAGGTGGCCCCAGCCTTTCCGAGGAGGCTCAAAGCGCGAAAAGTTGGTGCCATCCTGGGCCAGGGATCTCCTCTCGGCAGTCCGTGCGCGCTCTGTAGCTACTGTTTCGCCTTCAGTCGCTGGCGGGCATGCACAGGCCTCGTCGTCGTCGTCGTCGTCGTCGTCATAGTCGTCGTCGTCATAGTCGTCGTCGTCGTCGTCGTCTTCGTCGTCGTTGTCGTCGTCGTCGTCGCCTCCGTCGTCGTCGTCGTCGTCGTCGTCGTCGTCGTCGTCGTCGTCGTCGTCGTCGTCGTGGTCGTCGTCGTCGTCGTCGTCTTCGTCGTCGTCGTCGTCGTCGTCGTTGTCGTCGTCGTCGTCGTCGTCGTCGTCGTCGTCGTCGTCGTGGTCGTCGTCGTCGTCGTCGTCGTCGTCGTGTTCGCTGCATAGTCGTCGTCGTCCTCCTCCTCCTCCACCCTGACCAGCCGCAGCAGAGAGGAGTCCCCCCCCCACCCCATCAGACGGAAGGCAGGCGATTCCCGCGCACAGACGCCCCGGTGCCCCCCGAGGCAATGTTGGGCCATCCTGGCGGCCTCAGTAACCCTGCCTCTATAGAAAGAGAACCGCATAAAGAGGAACTTTCGACGGTTCGCGCGGATTTCTTGGATCTGCGCTGGACCTTTCTCTGGCGCGCGGAGCGCGCCAGGGGCGGCGCCAGAGGCGCCGCCAGGCGCCCCTGCCCAGATCCAGGGGTAGGGGGTAGGGGGAGGGGTAAATTCTTCCTCGAAGGGGGCATTCCTCCTCCTCCTCCTCCTCCTCCTCCTCCTCCTCCTCCTCTCCTCCTCCTTCCTTCCTCCGTCCGCCTACCTTCCTCCTTCCTCCTTCCTCCTTCCTCTTCCTTCCTCCTTCCTCATCCTCATCCTCCTTCTTCCCCGACGGGGGCAAAGGGGAGTGGAAGATGAAACACCCTAAACCACCTCCGCCCAGAGGGCTGGTGGGATTAGGGTATGGATGGGTAGGGTAGGCGGGTAGGGTGGAGTAGAGCAGGGCAGGGTAGAGCAGAACAGAGCAGAGCAGTGTCGAAACGAGCAGACGAGTAGAGCAGATAAGACTGAAATAGGGCACAGCAGAGGGGAGTATGCTCAGCGCTCGTTCTGGTCGTGGATGTGGACTGGCTGCACGTGCTCGCCACCTTCGGCCTCTGGGCTGGCCGCTCCAGGGCCCGGGGTGCCGTCGCGACGCAGTCCCTCCGGGGGGCGGGGGGGGGGGCAGAGCCGCTCCGCGGGGAGGGGTCGAGAGCTCCCGGGGGCCGCGCAGCGAAAGGTCTGCTACTCCTCCTCCTCCGCCTCCTCCTCCTCCTCCGCCTCCGCCTCCGCCTCCGCACTCCTCCTCCTCCTCCTCCTCCTCCTCCGCCTCCTCCTCCTCCTCCTCCTCCTCCTCCTCCGCCTCCGCCTCCTCCTCCTCCTCCCTCCTCCTCCTCCTCCTCCTCCGCCTCCCCTCTTCTGCTTGGAGCTACTCACGGCCTCCTCCGCCTCCTCCTCCTCCTCCGCCTCCTTCTCCTCCTCCTCCTCCTCCTCCGCCTCCTCCTCCGCCTCCTCCTCCTCCCCCTCCGCCTCCTCCTCCTCCGCCTCCTCCTCCGCCTCCCCTCCTCCTCCGCCTCCGCCTCCGCCTCCGCCTCCGCCTCCCCTCTTCTGCTTGGAGCTGCTCGCGGCCGCGTCACGGGGTCGGCGGTCTGGGCCGCTGGCGCCTCTTTCTTCGCGCCGGGAGCTCGGCTCGTGACGAGCTGCAGGCCGTGCTGGCGAGGAGGCCGCTCCAGCGCGGAGGGTTCCGTGCACTGCAGGGAGGCCGCATTTGGCCGCAGCGGAGGTTGCCGTGCGCCGGATACTCTTCCGGCTCTCGCCTCTCTCTTTCTCTCTCCGTCTCTCTCTGGCGCAGGCCTGGCCGTGCCTTGCACGTCCAAGCGTCTGCCCTCTCGCGAGCGCGACGGTGTCCGCCTGCCCTGTAGACTGTGCGCAGATGTGGCTCCTCACTCCCCGCCGCGCTGCAGCGTTCGCGGAGTCTCGATGCATCATCGCGAAGCCTAGCCCAGCTCGAGGTGCGTCTGGCTTGCCAGCATGAGTTCTACTCGCAGCTGCTGTCGCGGCCTCGAGCTCTGTGCCTGGTGGTTGAATGGAGTGGCTGCTGCCGCCGCAGCTTCCAGCCACGCCGCCGCCGCTGCTGACGCGCGGCCTTGCATTCAATGCAGCACATGGAGTGCGAGCGATATTTCAGCCGCAGAGCTTTTGATGATCTATATCCGTAAGGGCTTCGCCCCATGCCGCGGGCCCCCTGTCTCGGATAATGGGAGATGCAAAAGCTAAGTCATGAGGTCTGGGCGCCGCCGTGAAGCAGTTTCGGGACCTGTTTGTTTTTTCGACCCTGACCCCGCCGATCTGCGTGAAGGGTGCCACCGAATTTCAGAAATGTAGCAAATCCCATGTGTTTTGGACCCTGACCCCGCCGATCTGCGTGAGGGGTGCCACCGAATTTCAAAAAAGTTGCAAATCCCTTGTGTTTTTGGACCCTGACCCCGCCGATTTGCATGAGTGGTGCCGCCGAATTTCAGAAATGTGGCGCATCCCCTGTGTTTTTGGACCCTGACCCCGTCGATCTGCGTAAGGGGTGCCACCGGATTTCAGAAATGTGGCAAATCCCATTTGTTTTTTGACCCTGACCCCGCCGATTTGCATGAGGGGTGCCACTGAGGTTAAAACATGTGGCAAATCCCTTGTGTTTTTGGACCCTGACCCTGCGGATCTGCGTGAGGGGTGTTAATTTTTACCCCCCCGAAATTCTGAGAACCCTCCCAGGGCGTGGTAGTTCTGCTGGTTTGGGCTCCCCACCCCTCGCGCGTTCATCAACAAGGAACAGTAAGCAGCAAGAAGCAGAACTGTAGCAGTGGGAACTGGAAGCTGCAACTGGTACATGGAGCAGCACATTCCCGGCCTACAGCCTGGTGACCCGGCAAGGGGGCCGGCGGATTTTTTTCGATCTCACCACCCTGGCCCCTCCATAGTGCCCCTCCTCTCCTCCACTGTACCCCTCCTCTGCTGGCCGCCCCAGGAGGAAGAAGAGGAGGAGTTCGAGTACCCGGAGGAGCTCAACGAGTTCTTGGAGTACTGTGTCGCAGAGCACGGCGATGACTGGGAGGCATGCCTTCTTCTCCCCTGTTGTCAACTCCTGTCGGATGCGGGGGTTGCGGGGTCCCATGCCTGGGCGGCTCCGGTTCCTCCTTGGCTCACCCCTTGGAGCCTCTGAGATGCTTGATTCAAGAGGCTTGCGCCATACCGCCGGCCCCCAGAAGAGGCGGGCAGTCCACGGTTGAGGCGTCGTGGGCTTCTTGGGCACTATCTGGGGACTCTGGTGGGCGTCTTGAGAGCTGTTTGGGGGCCTGGCGGAGCCTCTTGGAGGCAGTTTTCAAGCGTCTTGGTGCCCGTTTCGGGTCCTCCATTGGAAAAGCGCGCCAGTGGATGGCCCTGAATACACAAAAGGGGGGGTGTGCTCGCAGAACCCCCCCCCTCCCTTTCTTCAAAAGGGGGGGGGAGATTTTCGACCCCCCCCCCTCTCCCCCACTTTAGGGGGGGGGGTCCGAACCCCCCTCCCCCCCCCCCCTTGAAGGGGGGGAGGCGTTCCGGACCCCCCCCCTTGGCGCTGGAAAGGTGGGGGTGGGATTTAAACCCCGCCCCCCCCTCCCCTCCTTTGCGCCGAACAGGGGGCTGGGAGGGGGCCTCTCGGGTAGTGAGTAGAGAGTAGAGTGTTTTGAGTAGCGATTGGTGAGTAGTGGGTATTTGATAGTGAGTAGTGCGCAGTGCGTCTTGAGTAGTGTGTAGTGCAGAGTGAGTAGTAAGCAGGGAGTAGGGATGAGGGAGTAGACAGTAGCGAATAGCGAGGAGTGAGTAGTGAGTAGTGAGTAGTGCGCAGTGAGTAGAGAGTAGCGAGGAGTGATTGGTGAGTAGCGAGTAGTGAGTAGCGAGTAGGGAGTAGCGAGTAGTGAGTAGTGAGTAGCGAGTAGGGCGTTGTGAGTAGTGAGTAACGAGGAGGGAGTAGTCAGAAGTCAATCGCGAGTAGTGCGTGGGGAGTAGTGCGTACCGAGTAGGGAGTAGCGAGTTGTGAGTAGTGAGTAGTGAGTAGTGAGTAGTGAGTAGTGAGAAGCGAGTAGTGGGTAGTGAGTAGTGGGTAGTGAGTAGGGAGTAGCGAGTAGAAATTAGTAAGTAGTGAGTAGTGAGTCGTGACTAGCGAGTAGTGAGTAGTAAGTAGCGACTTGCGACTACTGGTTAGTGCGTAGGGAGGAGGGAGTAGTGAGTAGTGACTAGCGAGTAGTGCATAGTGGGTAGTGAATATTTCGTGTTGGGTATCGAGTAGCGGATAGTGAGTAGTGAGTTGTGGGCAGTGCGTAGTGAGTGGTGAATTGTGAGTACTCAGTTGTAAAGTAGTGGATAGTGGTTAGTGGGTAGTGAGTAGTGCTTAGTGAGTAGTGAGTAGTGGGCAGTGAGTAGTGCTTGGTGAGTAGTAAGTATTGAGTACTGGGTAGTCAGTGGTGAGTAGCGAGTTGGGAGTAGTGAGTAAGGAGTAGGAAGTAGTGAGTAGTGAGTAGTGGGCGCGTAGTGAGTAGTGAGTAGTGGGTAGTGAATAGTGCGTATTGGGTAGCGAGTAGGGCGTAGGGAGTAGCGAGTAGTGAGTAGTGAGTAGTGAGTACTGTGTAGGGAGTTGGGAGTAGCGAGTAGTGGATACTGAGTAGTGAGTTGTGGGCAGTGAGTAGTGAGTAGTGAAGTGGGAGTAGTGAGTCGTGGGTAGTGGTTAGTGGATAGTGAGTAGTGATTTTTGATTAGTGAGCAGTGGGTAGTGAGTTAGTTGTGTTTAGTTAGGAGTGAATATTGAGTAGTGGGTATGAGTAGTGAGTAGTTTGTAGTGGGTACTGAGTAGTGAGTAGGGAATAGGGAGTAGTGAGTAGTGGGTATTGGGTAGTGAGTCGTGGGTAGTGAAGAGTGAGTCGTGAGCAGTGAGTAGTGAGAAGAGTAGTGAGTGGCGAGGAGTGAAATGTGGGTAGTGCGTAGTGCGTAATGCGTAGTGAGTACTGTTTGAGGCTAGGGTTTGGGTTTGGGGTTCGGCTTATGGGTTAGGGTAGGGGTCAGGATTAGTGTTGGGGGTGGCAGGGGTCGGGTTCTGGAAACCGGGGGCACCGTGGCGAAAGGGGGGGAGGGGGGGGCTCGAATTTGGCGGCCAAAGGGGGTGAGGGGGGGCGGGGTTCGGATCCTCCCCCCCTTTTGAAAGGGGGGGAGGGGGGGGGGGGTTCCCCGACGACGGATCGGGAAAGGGGGGGAGGGGGGAGAGGGGGTTCCCCGACGACGGATCGGGAAAGGGGGGGAGGGGGGGGTTCCCCGACGATCGGGGAAAAGGGAGGGGAGGGGAGCGGTTCCCCCCCACCCCCCCCCCCTTGGGGTCATCTAGCGGCGCGCCCTCCTCCATTGGGCGTCGTGGGGGCCTCTTGAGCCTTCTTGGGGGCCTCTTTTGGGCCGCTTGGGGGCTTCTTGGGGCCTTCGGGGGGCCTGTTGGAGGGAAATGTAGGATGTTCGGTTCGCGTTCTCCATCTTAGCCTCTCTTGGGGCCCTCTTTGGGCCTTCTTGGAACTCTCTTGGGCCGTCCTGGAGCCCTCGTAGGGGCCTCTTGGTCAGTTTTGGGGCGATATACGGGGCTTCTTGGGCCGTCTTGGAGCGTCGGGAGCCTCTGAGATGCTTACTGAGACTTTCCATCGCTAACATCCAGCACGCCAGAGCTTTCAAAATGTTTCCGCCATGGGCCAACGACGGGTGCCGACTGGAAACGCTTATGGATTTTCCATTGTTTTTCTAACGATTGTAGTTTCCCATAATTTCTTGTCTTGACAGCGCCCACGACGGCCCAAGCGGCCTCCAATATTGCGCTAAGGACATCTTTCCTGGCTCCCCCGCAGGGCCGAACCCGACCCGCCAGCGGCGGTGACCTGCGTGCGGCACTCGAGATCCGGCGCCGCGGGCAGGTTAATTTCCGTTGGTGCTGTTGCGGTTGTCTCTTCTTCACTCCTGCCCCCCCCCCGCCACTCGTAGTTCTACATTTGCGGGCGCCGCGCCACCGCCTGGCCTTGAGACTTCCTGGCCTCGTCAGTAAGTTTGCTGGGCAGAAAGGCCCAAACTATGCAAATCTTATTCGAAATGTGCGAATTCAGATTACAAAACAGCGAGCCCCAAAAATAGCCCCTCAAGAAATGCCCGTGGGCAGAGGTCAGGCCAGGCCCTGGCCGCTTTTTCAGGGCTCGGCCCGCGGAACGAGCAGGCGCCCTGTCAGGCCTCTGGCGAGTCTTGGTGTCTTCACGGCGTCGGTCTCAGGACAGCTCGGCCCCTTCCCACGGACCAGTTTGTCACCCCGAGTGGTTTTTGTGGACGGTCCAGAGGCCAGAAAGTGGGCCTCAGGGGCCGAAAACGGCGACGCGCTGGCCGTCACGGTTTCTGCTGCGACGCCCAGATGTGAGGGCTGCCCAGTGTCCAGCGCCCAGGCCATCTCGCGCGACTTCCTCGACGTGGCCTCGGAGCTCGACGAGTCGCTGGCCGACCGTGCCCACCAGTGCTTCTCGGCGGAGGCGCTGAGGAGGCGCGGCCGGAGCGGCGCCCAGCCTCTTTTCGTGTTGGCCGGCATGCTGGGCGTGAGCAGCAGAGCACACTCCGAAGGCCTCCCTCGTCGTCACGGCTACACTCCGCTCGGAGAGCTGGCCAGGATGGACCATGATGGACCTCCAGAGCGGTCAGGACACCAAGCCTGAGCGTGCGTTTTTTACCGGGCCGGTGGTACATTCCGAGGCGGGAATTTATACATGACCACCGCCTGGAGGATCAATTTTCGGGGACCTCGCAGGCGGTGGATATGGATATATTCGGGCCCCCGGGGGCCGAAATATGTCCAGATCCACCGCCCGCAGGGGCACCAGGACGTCGTTTCCCAGGCGGTGGATATGGATAAATTCCCGCCTCGCATACATATCCCGCAGATCCAGGCGCATCTCAGCACAGCCAGTCTTTCGCTGTTCTCGTCATCTTGGGCAGCTCAGGAGACTCTGGGTGCTCGCGCCAGGCGCGAAGATAGACGCTCGTCGCGCTTTTCTTGGCCGAAAGCACGAAGTTAGGTAACTTAGGAGAATTCCTGAAGTGTGCCCCCCCCTCAAAATGCACGTGCTGATGATGAACATCTGGGCGTCTGCGGGATAAGGGAAGAGAGGATGGTGAATTCAGAGCGAATGGATGATTAACAGGGATGAAATGAAGGAGGGAAGGTGGGATAGGGAAGAGAGGACGAAGGCGAGAGAGTTTCAAGAAGCTCAGGCATTGCCTCTGCGCTAAAGCATCGGACGGGCGTAAGACATGTATGTACGTAGCACCCCGCAGTTGCGGATAAGAGTGAGGGGGCGGCGAGGACGTCGTCAGTCTGCGAGGCTCTGAAGATGCCTGCCGCAGGCGCCTAACTTTTACAAATTATGCAGTGAGCCCGCTGCAGGCGCCGATTTCTTCGTTAAAGCAATGTGGGTGGATCGCGAGGTGGGTCGCGGGTGGGTCGCGGGTGGGTCGCGGGTGGGCCGCGGGCCGGGTCGCGGATGGGTCGCGGGTGGTTCCGTATGGGTCGCGTAGGGTCTCGGATGGGTCGCGGGTGGGAACGCGGGGTGGGTCCGCAGGGTGGGTCGCGGGGTGGGTCGCGGTGGGTCGAGGGGTGGGTCGCGGGTGGGTCGCGGGTGGGTTCCACGGGGCGTTCACGGGAGGGTTCTGTGGTGTGTCGCGGTATGTTTCGCGGGGGTGGGTCGCGGGGTGGGTCGCGGGGTTGGTGATCGTGGGGTGGGTCGCGGGGGGTCGCGGGTTGGTCGCGAATGGGTCGCGTATGGGTCCGGATGGGTCCGGGTGGGGTCGCGGGGTAGGGTCGCGGGTTGTCGCGGGGTGGGTCGCTGGTGGGTCGCGGGGTGGGACGCGGGTGGGTCTCGGGTGGGTCACGGTCGGGTCACGTGGTGGGTCCGCGGGTGGGTATCGGTGTGGGTGTGTACGCGGGGTGGGTCCGCGGGGTGGTCGCGTGTGGGTCGTAGGTGTGGTCGCGGGGGGGATGGGTCGCGGGTAGGTCGCGGGCGGGTCGGGAGGGGGGACGACGACAACAACAACACCAACAATAACAACAACAACAGCAGCAACAACAACAACAACAAGCATAACCTTCCCCGCGGATCCCCACTTCAGCCACGCACCCGGGAACAAAGAATGAGCTTTCGGCCCCCTCTCACTCTCATGTATATATATACACACACCTCTCTCTCTCTCTCTCTTTCCGATCTTACTACTCTGTCCTCGCTCCCTCTTCCCTCGGCTCCGCCATCGTCTGGGTTCTTGTGTGAGGTATCGCTGGCCGTTCGGGTGAAGGATGCCTCCAGCCAGTTTTTTTTGCTGTTGCGCTGCGCTTTTTTTCCTGGCGCTCATGTCCCTTCTCCCGCTTCCCTGCTTATCGCGTCCTTTTTCCTGTTACTTCAGATGCTTTCTCTGCGTTGCGCAGGGCTTTCGACGATCGCCCTTTTTGATCACCTGCTGCGGCTTACAATCATCTTCCTGCTGCGTTGGATTTATGGGCCTGTCCGTTTGGGCCTCCTGTCGAAGACCACAGCGTTTTATTTTTTCTCGATTCCACGTGCTGTGGTTCCGTGAGTGGGACTGCCGTTTGCAGGTTGGCCGGTGCGCTCTGAAATTATGAAGGTCCCATCTGTACTGTCTCAAGACTGAGTGTTTTTTTTGGTTTAGGCGTGCGGTGGGCAATTCTTTCTTTCTGGGGGTCGTCTCCGAGCCCGCGGACCCTCACAGTTGGATGCCTCTTCGTCTGGTGCCTTAGTCAGGTGTATTCGTCTGATGACACGCTGATGCTTAAAAAACCAAGCTTTCACAGGTTCGACCTTGCTTCATTGCCCCCCCTCCCCCAAGGAGCTGCTGAGACCTCTTGGCCGAGGGCCCGCGGAACAAATCCGTCCGTCGGAGGTGCAGTACCCCTCAACGACGCCCTCGCCCACTTCCCCCCCTTCCCCTGGTGAGGATTGCACGAAGGTTATGGTCCTTCTGGCACTTCCCCACTTTACCATCGAACTCCCAAGGGGTGCCCCAGGCTTGCCTTCCCCAGGAGGGCCGGGGACGAACTGAATATGCGTGTGGTCTTGCGCGGATTTCTGATATTCCACTCAGCTAAATACTGTCATAATATTCGCCAGGTTGGACCTTGCACAGTGGGTTCTTGCATTCTCGACGTGCAGCTTTCGTGGTACAATCTGAGTATGTTGCGACCCATGTGCCGCAATCTATTCGATGCATCCTAAGTAGTGCAACCTATCTTGTGCCAGCTATGTGTTGCAAACTATGTTGTGCAAGTCCTGAGGTGTAATCTGTATTACCCATGTGACGCACTCTATGTCGTGCAGCCTGAGGCATACAATCAAGGTTGTGTAGCCTATGCGGTACAAGCTGGGTGTTGCACGATAGTTTGAACAGTCTGTGTAGTGCGATCTAGACGGTGCAATAGTTGTGGTGCAATCCATGTGGTGAAATATGTGCCGTGCAGTCTGTCGGATGCAAGCTACGTTGGAGCAATTTGCATCCTGCAGGCTACGTGGTGCAATCTGCGCATGCCCCCAGAACCGCCAGCCACCGCACGAAGCGCCCAGGAAACGCGCCCGCGGGCGCCCGCAGGTCGAAAGCCCAGAAACGCCAGCCAGCGCACGGGGTGCCCTCGTGGCGCCCAGTGGGCGATAACCTGGACACGCCAGCCACTTGTGCAGAGAGCGAAAGAGCCCTTGAGTGCAAGCATTGTTCGAAAATCCCCGGCAGCGACAGCAGGAACGCACACGTGCCAGTCGCGACATGCCCACACCTCCGATGTCTTTGATTCCGACGAATAAGCAACGGTATAAGGATAGATTCTTGGAGGTCCGCGCGGACTTCTTGGATCGCAGTTCCCCCCCCCCCGGCGGCGCCTCTGGCGCCGCCCCTGGCGCGCTCCGCGCGCCAGGGAGGGGAGTCCATCGCCGATCCAAGAACTCCGCGCGGACACCAGAGGAACTATGTTTATGCCGTTCTTGATGCTCCGCAATGACTGATCAACGCCCGGGCCCCGCAGCTCTCGACAGCTGGTCCAGGAAGGTTCGAAGTCGTTGGTCCTCGCTCCTCCATCGATCGTCGTCCTCCCCCTCCTGGACGAGGCCTCCCTCGCTCCCCCGGGCTTCAGGGCCCCGCAGAGGCAGAGCAAGTTTTCCATCCAGCTCCTCCTCCTGCTCCTCCTGCTCCTCTTCCTTCTCCTCCTCCACCTCCTTGCCTCCTTCTCCCAACACTGCCGTCCTCCTCAGACTCGCCGCCAACCTCCATCCACCTCCTCCTCCTTCTCCTTCTCTCTCACACTCATCCTCCTCCACCTCCGCCTCCTCCTTCGCCCTCCGCCTCGCCTCCCCTCCTCATCCACATCCTGCTTCTACGCCTACTGCTCCTGACTTGAGGTTCTCCGCCTACCTTGCTCAAGCTCCTCCTCCCACCTCCTCCACCGCCTCCTCGTCCTCCTCCCACTCCTCTACCCATCCCCCTCCTCCTCCTTCTCCTCACCCTCCCCCTCCCAATCCCCCTCCCCCTCCTCCTCCTCCTCAGCCTCCCCCTCCCCCTCCTCGTCCTCCTCCTCCTCCTCCTCCTCCTCGTCCTCGTCCTCGTCCTCGTCCTCCCTGGAGGTCCAGCGCAAAGCCCTTCTCACGGACAGGTTTTGCGGCCAAGATGGGTGTTTGATGGCCCCTGGAGCCCGACAGCGGCGCCTAGACGCCGAAGCTGGCGACGAACCTCCGTCTCGATGTTTCATCGGTCCTCGATCCTCCTCCTTCTCCTCCTCCCCCTTCTCCTCCTGCTGCTCGTCGGCCCCCCGTCGTCTTCATTCAAGACTTGGACCACCTGAGGTCTCGAGCCCTCCTCCTGGACACCTTGTGCATCCCAAGTTGTTGTTTGACGGCCCTGGGGCCCGGTAAGGGCCCCAACCCATAT
>CAUYUJ010020894.1:63483-99393 GCA_963575745.1 Prorocentrum cordatum | reverse complement strand
CCCCTGCAGGCGATCCTTCTCCTGTTGAGGCCGACATGTTCGACAGTGACGAGAAGTGGGCCAAAGGTGACTACATCAAACAACTCGCGGGAGATTTCATCTCGAAGGAGATGGCTGAGCACCGCGACGAGCTCGTCCGTGATCTCACCGCCGTCGTCTACACGAATGTGCCTGACCAGGCTAAGGACTTTTATGCCAGTTTGCCGACCATGCTGCTGCTGCTCGCGCATTGGCAGAAAGAGGTTCAACAGCTCCCGTGGCGCGAAAATCCTGTAAACGATCTTGCACTGACAAGATGGATACTTCCCAGCGGCAATTCTAGGAACAGCTCGACGGCCACGCGATCAGACTTCGTGCGCGTGAAATGACGAGCATGATACAGTATTGAAGACCTTCCGTGAACGTATTCAAGAGCTTCGGAATGCACTGGCTTGCCCTCGCCAGCGCCAGGCCAAAACCAGTTCCCGCCAGTGCTGCAGGCTTCGACAGGGAGATCGATGCGACGATCGTCCAGGTCATGGCATCTAAGCTTGTGGAGCTCGACGCTGCCTAACAGGTTCTTGCATATTGGATGTTTGAATGTGGTGCCGAAGCTAAGTTCTTCACTATCTCGTTGGCCGAGCCCGTCTCGAGGCAGTTTGTCATCCAGTTTATTGGTGCTGCGGGCCCAGCTGCCCGCCGTGTCACGCAGATCCTCGGTGCTCAGCGTATCGCCCCTGGACAATGGAACCGCGTCGAAGTCAAATCCGCCGACAATCAACGGGCCAACCTTCGCATCGGCGCGGGCAGGAAACCGAGGCAGGTCAAGCTCGAGACTCAAGGCCGCAAGCTCCGTGAGGCATCCCGCGGGATCGCCAGTGAGAAGCGGTGGTTCTGCGATCGCGACCGCGGGTGCATCTTGGCACGATGGAATCCTTCGCTTCGTCTTTCGCCCAACCCTGGCAATATCGCTTCGGGGACCGCGTGGGCCGGCAACGACGTCCAGGAGCTTTGCCTTCCCGAAGAACGTGTGGCCGCTGCTGCCAAGGCGAGCATTGCGCATCCTGGGGCAGCCGAGTGGAGCCTTTAATGGACTCGCGGGGGCTATTCGTGGATGCCTACCTGGCGCGCACATGGTGGAATACCAGGGCCCTACTGCAGTGCCATGGTGCGCATGCGAAGCCGAAGCTAGCCTACCTCGAGCGCCTGGACTTCGTCCGCGGTGTCGTTGCTCTCCAGGAGGTGCACCAGGGCGAGAAGCAGCTGGCCGACTGCCTCTCCAAGGCGGCCATTGCCCCGCGTCGGTATCCACCTCGGACAGAATATGGACCCGTTGGCCGGGTTGGGCGTCGACGCAACTTCCGCGGAGCCTGTGGTCATTGGGTGTCTTGAAGAAAACGCTGGTCGATTTTTCAGCGGCCATGTTGCGCGCCTCGTTTAGCTTACCCAGGGAGGCACAAGGCCTTGTCGGTCACATCGCACCCCGCGAAATGTATTCGACTCTGAGGCTTTCCAGCAGCAACTCAAGGTGGCGCGCCAACAGCTGTGCAACGCCGACGAGGGCCCTCCGAGGCAGCTCGAGCTTCACAAATGGGCGATAAGAGAGGGGGCTGTCGATTGCCGTGATCGTCAATTTCCACGGGCTCCTGAATCGAACGCCGCGCTTCTGCTTCTCGCTCGGTAAATGTCGCGAGCGGCGTGGGGAAACGATATGAACTCATTCGAAAGCTGTTCTGCAGCCGCGCCGCGGCTCGAGACTTCCTGGAGACCTGCGACAACAGAGGTGCGCTTCGCCACGCAGCTTCATTCAAGCACTGGTGTGACAGCACCGAACGTCGTCATGCAGGTGGGCTCCGAGCGAGCCTCGAATCTTGTCTCGCGCGCCCGCGTGCCCCTTGGGCCCTTCGGCGCCAACTTGCTGCAGTCGAGCGCCGCTCGGCGTTCTGGTCACCGCTCAACCGTCGGCTGGTGCTGCGAGCGGTCAGGCATCCCACCGATCCGGCTGATCGACCACTGGGCGCCGATCTTCTGCGCCAAGCCAATCGACGCTCAGTTCGCGCAGTCTTGCATCGATCATCGCGCCCCCCCATCCTTGACCTCACTATGGTTGCGCCGCCGTTTCCTGCGCTGTTACGAAGTCATGAAATGCACTACTCAGAGCCATGCTTGGACTCCATGCCGTACTCTGCATGGGCAGCCACTTCCACGGGCAGCAATGTGCTTTCGGACGCGATGATGTGGATCATGAGCGGCCAGTCGCTGTCGAGAGCTCCAACGACACGCTGCAGGTCTAGCCCCCGAGGGGTGAGGAGGTGGTGGTGGTGGTGGTGGTGGTGGTGGTGGTGGTGTGGGGGGGGGGGGGCTCTTGGGCAGCAGGTGGCGCTCGCGCTCCCGGCGCAGTTCGAGTGCTTGAACTGCGCAATACGGACATCAAGCTCATTACTGCCACCATTTGCATTCAGTTCAGTAAATTGCTGATGGGCCAGGCGCTCCGCTCACAGCGCGGCTTCATACCCAAACGCAACTTTTGTGTGAACGTTCTGGAGCTCGATGGTGTCTCGCGCGCCGACTCTAAGTCGCCCGCGGCAGCGCGTGTACCTCTTGGCGCAGCCTTTTCCGAGCCTTGTTGAGACATTCGTGTTGGTGGTCTTTGGGCAGATGCAGCCCCCCCCCCCGCTTCCATGGCCATATTGAAGCAGCTCTAGCATATCTTAGACGCCATGCTCATTATCAACGGTGCGATCAGGAATTGCCCGACGCCACGTTGTCTCTGGGACTGCATCCCCGCGCGACTCATAAAGACGTTCCCGGAGTTGTTTGAAGGCGGTCTATCTTGCGCCCCCCCACATCGATGGGACCACATTCTTCGACATCATCGGACGGGTTCCATGCCGTGGGCTTTCGCCTACATCCAGACAGTCGCCAGCGGATGGGCGACTTCGCATCGTATTCTGCAGCAACATGGTCGCCTTGCATGCAGCTTCCGGTGCAAGCGCACTCCTGACGCACTCAAGCACTACCTCCCATGTGTTCCTTTTCGGAAGCTAGCGGAAGAGGAACTTGGCTACTCCGCCCTGCGTGGGCACTTGGGCGTCTCGGGCTGCATTGAGTGCTGTTGAGCTAGATCGCGTCATATTTGGCGCCGTGGCCATGTGCTACAACTATACTGGCGCGGCCCATGGCTCAGCAGCACACGTACATCTGACCGCCAGAAATTGTGCGCTCGCATGTAAAAGATGCCATGCGTACTGCTCAACTTTGGGCGGCTGTTCCGTCCTGGGCTCCTGTTGCGTCTGCTTTTCGGGTGCGTCGATCACGCCCCCCCCCGCTCCCTCGCGCTCTGCGTCATCATCGTCGTCTAGTCCGTCTTCCAGCTCATCACCCTCTTCCATTCTAAGCTCGCCCAGCGCCCCACCTGCGTTCCCCGACCTCGGGATTATGGAGGCGGCCTTCGGTTTGATCGGCCTTCTTCCATCTGGTGATTTCGTCGTGGAGGATGAGTTGAGAATCTTGTGTGATGGTTGTGAGGCAGGTGAATAGCTCCCACCTGTCTGAGGCGCCGAAACGCACGCCTGCTCCGCCGAGGCTTATTGAGGCCCAAGTGCAGCCTTCCCCACATATTGCGGCCCCGTTCGCTGCCATGCTTCGGAGCGGCCTTGTCCATGATCTTTCTTGCTTGCGCACAATAGAAGCCTGTGGCGACCTGCCCCGCCTACCGTCTGCGCAGAATGCCGCTGAGGTCGGTGGCGACCTGCTCCGCCTACCACATCCTTTGCGTACGGCTGAGGCCACTGGCGACGCGCTCTGCCTGATGTGGCCGAGGTCAGTGGCGACCTGCTCCGCCTATCATTTTCTTTGAATGCGGCTGAGGCCTGTGGCGGCCTGCTCCGCCTACTGTCTACTCAGTGCGTGGTCGAGACCTATGGCGACCTGCTCTGCACTCCCGTGGCTCCTGCCGCTGGCGACGCAGGTGGCGCGCGACTTCGCGGTCTTGCCCGCCCGATGGCTGCGGCGGTGTCCGCATTCACTCCACGCGCCGGGGAGACCGGAAGCAAGGAACGCGTTCGTCGTGGGGTGCCTGGTCACGCTCGCTCTCTCGGGGGCCCATCGGTGCTTTCTCGTCCACGGTTGCATGCGCATGTTCATGGTATTTCCCTTGGGCAACGTGTTCACAACATGCGGCGAGAGATGATCAACCAGGCTACGGCGTGGGCTAGCAGATGGATACCTTCTCTCTGCCACCAAAGCGAGACGTCAAACTTTGGCACCTGCCGACTGGTGCGTCGACTACGTCTTTGGGCTGCTCTTCTTTTCCCCCTTCGCTAACCACTTCGATCGCATCGTCGAAAACAGGGGGTTCTCAGGGGCGCCGTCGTCGGCGCGAGGCGGAGGATATCTGCGTGAAAGCCGACTGCGACAGTGCTTTCACTCGTGGGCATCTGTCAAAAGCTGCATGGAGCACTGCGTCATCCGACGGACGGGGGCGTGGAGCTCCTGGCGAGGCTCTCCAAGCAGCGCAACGGCATGCTCACCTGGCACCCTGACCCGTCACGCATGCCGTTCGGCTTGCGCGCCCGCATCTTGACGCGCGCAGGTAATGGTGACCCTGGGAGGCATGGCGGAGACGTGAGATTGATCCCCGCGCCGAACGCTCATATCGCCAACCTGACCACCATGCAAGGCATCACCGTCGACGACATGGATTTTGAACCGATGGAGCAGCTGCTCAAAAGCATGAACTCGTCTGAGGACAACTACCCGCCCAACGAGACCGAGGCACGCCAGCAGCCTGGCACGGAAGCAGATGATTACCCGTCCCCCACCGAAGCTGGCTTGGTGCTCATGGAAGAAACCCAGGCCGATTCTGTTTAAGGGCTCCCGCCGCCTGCCGTTTTCGGCAGAGACATGATGTTGGATGGCGAGTTTGAACGCATCTTCGGGCCCCGTACTACGCCGCCTTCAGCCTGGCAAACACAACTACCTGCGTCTTGCAGTTCCTTGCCCTCGTGGCCTTCTTCGAGCTCGTCTGGGCCGCCACCGCCTGATGCTGACTCCGATGTTCTCACGTGGGTGAGCCCCGCCACAACATCATCTGGGACGTTGCTGCCTGCTGCCGTCCCAGTTGACACGTCCCAGACACGAGAATGGCGCACTGGACAGAATGACCACAGTGGCGAGGGAGTGGACAGCGATCTTGGTGCTGAGTGGTCTGATGTCAAAGACTTCGGCGACGACCCCTGACATGCCCGCGCCATCGCTCTATTCTTCACTTGTGCGTTCATCGCTTCCGACTTCGCCTCCAGTGGATGATCGCGCAGAGGCTGAACTTCATCGCGAAAGTGTCATCGACCCTTCCGACCTGTGGTCCGCCTGGCATGAATCCCATGGTGCACGCGCTGATGGACAAGGGTGCGTGCTGGGCCCCATATGTGCTGACGCTGGGCCTTGGAGCGAGCATTCGGCCGTGGGCATCCTGTCTGGGCTGCTGCCGTCCATTTCTCTTGCTCTACAGCTCGCGCTCGAAATTCTTGCGCGAGGAGTTGGTCCGCGCCCGATTTCGTATGCTACAGCGTCAGCAACCTCCGTGGCAGCGAACCTATTGTCGACGGCACTAACAGAGCCCCCTGCCTATCCTGATGCGATCTCTGAACAGCAGATCGATAATGCTATGCGTGCGCTGGACATCCTGCACTCTGTGATCTCTGCGGACAAGAGGGGGCTGATGCAGTGGATTCTAAACAACCCTGCGCGCCTGCAGGTGCTACTCCCCGACCCCGGTGTTCAGGGGCATCTCGATGGCGAGCCCGGCTGTCTCGGGCCCTTGGCGGCCGAGGGCGCGATGCTGAGCGACGCGGAGGACGTGGGCGATCCTTCATTCAGCGCCCCGGTGAACACTGCCGCCTCGCCCCCTGGTGATGCTCTTCCTCATCCTGCCGAAGATCATGGCAGCGCCTCCGCGGTCGTCGAGGGCGCCTTCCCTGACCGCGCGCCCTTTGACCCCGTGGCGATGGCGGCGTTCGGCGGCGCCGACGGTGCTTCCACTCCCTCCGCCGCCCGCGGCGCGCTCTTCCCCGACTGCGACCCGGCGGACAACCTCGTCGGCGAGCTCGACGTGCACATGCTGGTCTACGACGACGTCGCCCTGGCGGGCGCCGCCCTCGCCGCCCTAAGCGGCCCCGCGAGCCGCGCGGCGGGCGCAAGCGGGCCCTGGGGGGCCTGGGTTCATCGCCTTCGGGGCGCTCGCTCCTCCTCGTCCTCCTCTTCCTACTTCGCGGGGTGTAGTCGAGCGTGCCCGCGCCAGCCCGCCAGGGGATCTAGCGTGCTGGACGCGTCTGGTGATGGCGCAGCCGTCGCCCGACAATTTCCCTTCTCCTTCGACGGCGACGGACCCTCTCCGCCAGGGCGGCGACGGTAATCCATTGTCCCCGCGGGAATTTGTCGAGCGCAGCGCTAACTGTGACGTCGTAGTTGATGCATCGGCCTCGCAATGTCCCATGGCTGATCTGAAGAGAGCCACTTTTGCTGCCGTGTTTTTGGAGCCAGGGCCCGAGTGCAAAGTTCGGACCAGGACGATGGCCCCGATTTGGCCATATCTCCATCAGACGCCGCAGGCGGCGGAAAATGTTGGGTTTGCCACTGTTTGTCTGTTCGCGTCTGGCCACAGCACCCCTTGCAGTGATTGCAAAGGGGCGGTGCGACTGCACAGTGCGTCGGATCAGGCCCAACTAAGACCAAAGCAGATGTTTGCGGAGGTGCGTCGCGCGGCCCAGCAAGCTGCGGGATGCAGCGCTGCGGGGGAGGCGTGGCACGCGCCAGCGCGCCGCTCTGAAGATGTCATCCTCGCGCCCCCTCCTGACGAGAGGCGCATTGCTTTAGGCAATGATGGCGCCGACCGTCTGGCCAAGTACGCTCTCTCCCTCCACCCCCAGGCTGCACCTGCCGATCTTGAGAGGCTGCATCGTCAGGTGCAGCTCCTCGGTTTTTTTGCCCGCATGTTTGGGGCTGTTTTGCCCCTCTTTCCGAAGCTTGAGTTTCAGCGGCCACCCAAGGCCGCGCGTGTCCCGCGGGTGAAACCACCGCCTGACTGGCATGTTTGGGAGAGACTTGAGTCGGGCACCTGTTTTCGGTGCCGCTCCAGTTTCCAGGTCGTGTCCGAGAACCGCGAAAGACCCATGAACGGCTGCCGTGGGCCCTCGACGGCCCTGAGGCGCCTCGAGGGTGCTGAGTCGGACCGTGGTCACCAAATGGGCTTCGCCGAACTGGACCGATCGGGTAAGATTGTGTTTCTCTGTATACGCTGTGGTGCGTATACCAGTCACCGTTGTAACCTCTTGTGCCAACAGTGTTCCAAGTTCCTGGGGCCCTCTGGTGAGAGTGCCCTCGATCGTATAGGCCGCGGTCTTCACCTTCACTACAGGTTGAATTCAAAGGGTGACAAATCGGTGTCGCAAACCCTGCCCAAGGCAGTGTTCCTTGCTGCCCCTCCGCCGCCCTCGGCTGGCAGTGCACGGCTGATCGGCAACGATCGCATCCGTCCGTTGGCTGAGAGGTTTCGGGCGAAGGCGGCAGCTCACGATCGGGCGAATTCCTAAGAACATCCCCCCCCCGCCCTCGGCAGGGGCCTCCCGCATCATCACGTCGAACGTGGGGCTCCCGGCTGGAGGTGGGTGTGGGTTGTGGTGTCCTCAGTTGGGGTGCAGGGCTCCAGCCCAGTCGGTCTTGATTCCTCACGATGGCGCGATGGCCGAGCAGGAGGCGGAGTCGCTCCAGGGCGTTCGGGCCGCTCAGCGGTCGGGGACGCTCGGGAACCCCGCGGCGCCCGAGACATCCTTGGGGCGCCCGAGACATCCTTTGCGGGTACAGTCAACGCGCCTAGTAAGGACGCGCGCCTTCATCTAGGATGCCCTTGCGTCCGTGCCTCTGTGGCCCGTCCTTTGCCGTTTTCACTGGTCGCCGCCGCCCAAAAAAATCCCAACTTCAGCCTCCAAGGGTCTTGCGCCCTTACCACGCGTCCTTAATATACGTTTTGACTGTATCATGGCCGGGCCACGACATGTCCGGGGTTCCTCCTCTTACTTCGATGTGCCCCCTCGTCCGCGCACGTGCCTCGGGCCGCGAGGCGCGAGGCCCCTCTTCCCGGCCTTCCTCTGTGGCACTCCCGAGCATCCTCCAGGCCCGCCGGCTCTCAGAGCTTCCCAGCGAGCGCCGGATCGTTCGAGCCGTGGGGTGCCGAGGTGTTTGCTAGTCTGGATGGTGGTCCGCTGACGCACTCTTCGAGGCTCGTTGGGTCCCTGGGGCACAACTCTTCACCCTAGAAGGAGATACCGGCGATCTCGAAGGAACCATTCTTCAAATCCTTGGCGACTACGGGCGTGGCCAGCGGCGTCTGAGAATGCTTGGGATTTGCTCATTCCCTCACGGCGCTTGCGCGAAGCGTGACGTCGTGACTGGGGTTATGTCGGACCCGTCCCTCTACAGGAGGAATATTCAACAAATTGTAAAACATAGTCTGGGGACGATTTGTTTTAGTATTTGTTGATTGTTTTGAAATTTGTTGGTGGACTATTTTTGATTTTCCTTCAACAATCCGCCTGTAGGGGGACATGCCCGACCGAAGACTGGGGGGGGGAGAGGGTGCAAGGGGCGCAGCAGCCCGTCACGGGCACTGTCGATAATATTCATCAGGCTGGCTGGCTGGCTCCAGTCGGGAGAGTTCCTGCCCTACTCAAGCGACCAGATTTGCCCCCTGCCCGCCCACGTTTCAGTGCGGGCGCGCAGCAGTCACCCCCCTCCTACAGTTTTCTAGGGCGGGGACGCCCTCTACAGGTGGACTTTGGGCGAAAGATAAGGAAGAGTCAACCAACATGCAAAAACGATCACACATATAAGACAAATCGTCCCCAGACTATTTTTTGACTACTTGTGAACATTCCTCCTGTACAGTGGGGGCGCGCATCAAGAAACCATATGCTTTTCGTCAGGGTATCTTTGGTTTCTTCGCTCCGCGCGCTGCGCGGTGACTTCCCGCAGCCGTGGAAGAGGCTGATGCCTTCGGGGTGCTCTGGGTTTCCCCGCAGGTGCACCCTGCGCGCGGATGGGAGGAGGAGGAGGAGGAGGAGGAGGAGGGCGAAGCTGAAGGTCGGCAAGGTGGCTGGTAACGACGGGGTTCCTCCTGAGATATATAAGGCGTTGCCTACGTTATGTGTCAGGGAATTCTGGCAGCTCTTCAATGATAGACTAAACGATCCCTGGTCCCATGACCCAGACAGCTGGAAACTCATCGACCTCACTGGTATACCTAAAGTGCCACGGCCGTCTACACTTTCGGAATTCCGGTGGGTTGGCAAACTTGATGTGTGCGCAAAGTGGTACTTATTATCTCTTCAGCCGCACGTTCAACCATCTTTATCTCCTAGTGTGGTCGCTACGTTCGGGTTTCGGCCAGGACATTCTTGCGACGACGTTGTTTGCATCTTGCATCAGTGTATCTTTATTGCGAACCGTTGGGGGGTACAGCTTATACTTGGCGCTATGGATATCGAGACCGCCTTCGACTCTATGCACCACGAGTCGATGGTCAACGCATTCTTGGCTAGAGGTATGCATTCTTCGGTGGTGGCGGCACTTTTACGGGAGGTCTCTGGCATGAAATGCAATATCACGTTGCCTGGTATGGATCCCTGCGACAGATTCGACCTGGAAAGGGGCGGGAAACAGGGCGGCGTCGATACCCCACAATGCTTCAACATCTTGCTGGAGGAGTCTTGCGGTGAAACGTTCCGGAGGTGGAGGGAGGCAGGCTTTGGTTTTCCTCTCGACGAGGGCGGCGACGAGCGCATCACCCATTTGATCTGGGCCGACAACATATTTTTGTTAGCATCCAGCGTTGAAGAGTTCACGATAATGACCCAAGAGCTGACGGAAGCGATCGGGAAGGTTCACTTTTCATGGAAGGCGTCTTCGCTAGAGTGCATGTTCTGCGGGCCCACGGCGACCGGCGTTTGTAATTCGCCTACTGTGATGGGGGCAGAGGCGCACTCCTTCAAGATCGTTGACTCTATGTCGGCTTTGGGGGTGCAGCTCAGCAGGGAGGGGGACACGAACACGTCCGTAGACCACCGCATCGGAAAAAGGCGAGGGGAAGTTCTGGAGCAATGCTCATATATTCCGGGGCCCAGGGACTACTACATCGAAGCTTCGGGCCTGGTCAGGTGGCCCAGCTGCTAGCGTTGCATACGGATCGTCCACGTGGCATCTTACCCAGAACGTTCTGACGAAGGTTAAGAGGTGGGAGTTTAGCATGCTGCGCAAGGTGTTTGGCTTCCGGCGGAAACCAGGGGAAGGGCATGCGCAATACATGATGCGCACCGCTCGTATCATCGAGTCGAGCTTCGAGCAGACCAAAATCATACCGCTGCATTGTCGGGTGCTCCGGGAAGTCTTTAGAAATGCATGGCGTGAGAGATGCATGCCGCTACGTGGCGAGAGGAATTATTTGCACCTGGCGCGACAATTTCGCACTCGGGAGTGGTGGGAGACCGTGAGGATGATGGGCAGCGAGAGGAAAAGACGGAAGGAAGGCATTGTTCATTCTGGGATGGGGTACCGGATAGAATGGGAGGATATCTTCGTGAGCGTGTTCGGCATTGCATGGCGGGCTCGCCGAGACGAGTGCTCGCGTGAAGCTGAATGGATGGCTCTCTACCCAGCCTTCGAATCCCATTTATGCACTCTTTGGGGATTGTTCTGCAAGTCGTCTGGCAGATGCTCGGATCGCCAGGACCAGGTCCACGCCGCGCCAAAACGGAGGAGGATAGCCACGCATCCTTTGGACGAGCTTCCGGCTGGACACGGCGATAGCGCACCGGACGTGCATTGGGGCGGCATGGCCGGGCGAGTACTCTTCATCACCGATTGCAAGCCTCTCGCCGGAGTTGTCAATGGAACTACCGTGCTGGCAGCACCTTCTCTCGGACCGGTGTTTGATCGAATTACCAAGAGCATGTTCAACGTAATGGGATACGGATGGAGGCCAGCGCAGGATGCGGACGACATGGTTGTTTGGCACAAGCGCGATTGGAATATCAAAGCAGATTTCTTGGTGAACTACACAATGGATGAAAAGAAGTCGTGGTATCACAGCTTCCCGATTGAATCAGTAGATCTGAGCGGGGCCAATTTTCTGATCCACAGCGATGGCGGCACTCGAGCGGCATCGTGTTCTGCAGCCGCCTGGTGCGTAGAGGCTGTCACGCGCCGTGGTTTGATAGAAACCACGACTCTCTTCATCATTGCAGGGACGTTTATCAGTGACCCAATTTCTTCCTTTACAGCCGAGGCGCTCGCCTTAGAGGAGGCCGCGAAAGCTGTGGAAGAGCTCATTTACAGGATAGGCGAGCGGCCATCAGGATTCTGATCTAGGCCTAGGGAAAGAACGAAGAGGAGGAGGAGGAGGGAGGAGGAGGGAGGAGGAGGAGGAGGAGGAGGAGTAGGAGGGGAGGAGGAGGAGGAGGAGAGGAGGAGGAGGAGGAGGATGGAGGAGGAGGATGGTGGAGGAGGAGGAGGAGGAGGAGGAGGGAGGGAGGAGGCGGAGGAGGAGGAGGAGGAGGCGGATGCGGATGCGGAGGAGAAGGACAATTTCGACGACAATGAGGTTGGGTTTCTTGCGAGGGTTTCTCGCGGCCGCGCCCGCGCTGTAGATGGACACGCCCGACCTGACCCTACAGGGCAGGGGGCGCGCGCGCGCGCCCAGGGCGCGCTCTTGCGCGCTGTGGCGGGCACAGCGCGGGGCGCGCCGGGTGCGGTGCGGGCCCTTGCCCCGCGGCGAGCGCCCGTCGGAAAATGGGGGCGCGGCGGCAGTGCCCCGCGGGGTGATGGCGGCGAGGGCGGTGATGGCGCTACTGCTGCGGAAAGCGGTGGGGATGATGATGATGATGATGATGATGATGATGATGATGATGATGATGATGATGATGATGATGATGATGATGATGATCATGATCATGATCATGATCATGATGATCATGATGATCATGATGATGATGATGACGATGATGATGAGGAGGAGGAGGAGGATCGTGATAATGATGATGTTGATGCTGCTGCTGCTGCTGAGGGTGGTGGTGGTGGTGACAGTGACGATGGCGATGATGCTGATGCTAGCTGATGCTGCTGCTGATGGCCCTGATGGCGATGATAATGCTGCTAATGAATATGATGTTGATGATGCTGCTGCTAATGAATATGATGCTGGTGATGATGTTGATGATGACGATTATCATAATGATGATGCTACTGCCGATGATGGCAATGACAATGACGACGATTCCGATGATGAGGATGGTCATCCTTATTATGATGATGGTGATGATGCTGATCAGGTGACGATGACGATGGTGATGATGATGACGATTGTGATGATGATCACACTGATTCTGATCATGCTGATGCAGATGATGATGCTGATGCTGATGATGATATTGATGATGAGGGTGACGACGGCAACGTCGATGATAATGCTGCTCACGATAATGACGATGATTATGATTATGCTTATGATGATGCTGCTGATGATGATAATGCTGATGAGGGATGTGATGAGAATGATTGGGAAAATTGGACGGAAGGGGAGGTGGATGATGATGATGCTGCTGCTGCTGCTGCTGATGATGATGATGATGGTGACGATGCTGATGATGCTGATGATGCTGCTGATGATGATGATACTAGCGATTATGATGGCATTGATGCTGCTGCTGCTGATTGAGATGATGGTGGCGATGCTGATGACGATGCTGATGATGATGGTGGTGATGGTGATGATGATGCTGATGATGATGCAGGTGATGGTGATGGTGATCATGGTGACGATGATGATGATGTTGATGACGATGATGATGATGATGATGATGATGATGACGATGATGATGATGATGATGATGCTGATGCTGATGCTGATGCTGATGCTGATGATGATGATGATGACGATGATGATGATGACGATGATGATGATGATGATGATGATGATGATGATGATGATGATGTTGATGATGCTGATGCTGATGGTGTTCTGATGACCAGAGGAAGGCCACGACGCATCAACGAGGCGGTCATGCACTCTCCAGTTCCAAGTCTCCGAATCAACCGTCCTCGCATGCAGATTCTCGCCATATCGAGCGCTCCATTAACAGACGTTCTCCCCTGCATGTGCACGCCACTTGTCCTTTTAGGTACAAGTAGTGCGAGGACAGGGACGCGTCCAGCGAGGAGGAGGAGGATGAGGAGGAGGAGGATGAGGAGGAGGAGGAGGAGGGGGAGGAGGAGGAGGAGGAGGAGGAGGAGGAGGAGGAGGAGAGGAGGAGGAGGAGGAGGACAGCGTCCAGCGAGGACACCGCTCTTTGACACGGCGCCGCCCTCCGTCTGTGTAAGCGTTGCAGGCCTTCGAGCGAAACTTTGAGGTTGGCGTCTCGTTTTGCAAACAAAGGACCGCCCTCACACGAGAGTCACCCTCCTCCCCCTCCTCCCCCTCCTCGTCCCCCTCCTTCTCCTCCTTCTCGTCCTCTCCTCCTCCTCCCCTCCTCCTCCTCCTCCTCCTCCTCCTCCTCCTCCTCCTCCCCCTCCCCCTCCTCCTCCTCCTCCTCCTCCTCCTCCTCCTCCTCCTCCTCCTCTCTCTCCTCCTCCTCCTTCTCCTCCTCCTCCCCCTCCTCCTCCTCCTCCTCGCCCTGAATACGTGTGATTGTTGCATTTTCTGGCCGTGCATTTGGGGAAGACCAAGGCGGGAGTCCCATTTTGGAACGGAAGCGCCCTCCACCCGTGTAACTGTTGGAGACAAGGCGAGACTGGGCAGGAGGAGACATCTTAGACGGAGGCGAATGAGGAGGAGGATGAGCTCTTCTTTCGTCTCCCCATCTTGCTCCTCCGCCCCCTCCCCTGCCCCTTCTCACTCCCCTCTCCCTCTCTCTAGATCCCCATCTGCGCCCACCTTCCTTTTCACTCGCTCTCCACCTGTCCCTCCTCCTCGTCCTCCTCCTGGCCCTCCTCACTCCTTCCTCCCCCCCTCCTCCCTCCTTCCCCTCCCCCCTCCTCCTCCTCCGCCCCCCCTTCTCTGGAAACGTCGAGCGACCCCCGGAACCCTCGAGAGCTCCCAGGGCTCCCGAGAGACTCCGAACAGCTGCAGACAGCCCCCCCGAGACGACGATGACGACGACGACGACGACGACGACAGGGGCGACGACGACGACGACGACAGGGGCGACGACGACGACGACGACGACGACGACGACGACGACGACGACGGCGGCGGTGGCGGCGACGACGACGACGACGACAACAGGGACGACGACGACGACGACGACGACGACGACGACGACGACGACGACGACGACGACGACGACGACGACGACGACGACAGGGACGACGGCAATGGCGACGGCGACGGCGGCTGCGGCGACGACCACGACCACGACGACCATGACGACGACGAAGGCGAGGCCGACGGGCGGGGCAACGCGGTGATGATCAGGCGACGGCGTGCCGGGCCACAAGAGCGCACAGGGCAGGGCACCGAACGCGGCCCGCGGCGGGGTGCGCACGCAGTGGGCGTGCTCCTCCTCCTCCTCCTCCTTCTCCTCCCTCTCCTCCTCGTTCCTCCTCCTCCTCCTCCTCCTCCTCCTCCTCCTGCTCCTCCTTCTCCTCCTCCTCCTCCTCCTCCTCCTCCTCCTCCGCGTGAGGTGGCATTGGGCAGCACAGTTGGCCCGCGCCTCGCGCGGCACCCGCGGCAGCCTCGCTTCACGTTGGTGCGGCGGCGGCCCCGGCACGCGCGTTCGAGATTTGAGCGCCGCCGGTCGCCCAAGAGCTTCCGACACCGAGCGGCCTGAGCTGCCGGAGTGCCGCGATCGTTCCAGGGCGAGCCAGCCACGCCATGCCCGCTCACCTGGCCTTACACGCCCGTGCTGCAACGCCACACGTACAGTGTACAGACCGTTTGTCTCAAACACGTTGCGTGTTGGATCAACAAGTGATCGTTGTTTATTCGTTGTTTTGCCGATCGGCGCGGCTCCAAAACCCTCCCTTCCCCCCCCCCACGGAGTAGATCTTGGCTGTTTTTTGGGCGCCTGTTACGAGCGGGTGGAGTCTCCCCCAGAGGCAGCATTCTTGCAAACAGTCGCACTAAGCAGAGGTCTGGAGCCAGGCCCCCCCCCTCCCCCACCCTTTTCCGCCCAATGTCGAAACGCCGAGCAAAAAAAAACTTTCACCAACGGTTGGCCCATGTTTAGGCGACATGCACGTGCTCCTTCAGTGTATTCAGCTCCATGCCACCGCATTCCTGCCTGCACGTTGCGCATCCGGGCAACCAGGGCAGCTGAGCATGTCAGATTGAGCCAGCGGCACCCCGGGTTTGTTTTGTGAAGTTTGGCCCCTGGACGGGCCTCCCGAGTCTCGAGGCCTCCACCTCCCCCTTCTCCTCCTCCTCCTCTTCCTCCTCCTCCTGGTTCCGGCTCCTCCTCCTCCTCCTCCTCCGCCTCCTCCTCCTCCTCCTCCTCCTCCTCCTCCTCCTCCTCCTCCCCCTCCTCCTCCTCCTCCTTCTCCGCCTCCTCCTCCTGGTCATCCTCCTCCTTCTGTCCTCCTCCTCCTCCTCCCCTCCTCCTCCTCCTCCCCCCCTCCTCCTCCCCTCCTCCTCCTCCTCCTCCTCCTCCTCCTCCTCCTCCTCCTCCTCCTCCCCCTGTCTCTTCTTCTTCTTCTTATTATTATTTTTATGATTATTATTATTCCTTTCTTCGTCATATTCTATTTTTTCCTCCTACCCCTTCCTCCTTTGGAGGAAGAGGAGTCGTTCCATGACTTTCCAGTCCCTTCCGTCCCTTCGTTCCTGGAGGCTCCCCGACGGGCCCCCAGACGGGCTCCCCGACGGGCCCTCCGGCGGGCCCCCCGAACATCTACGGGCGAAGAACGGTATACATTTAGAGGCAGGAAAAAGGGGCATGGTGTACAGGGACGTGGTGCTACTTGTATGTAAAGGGGGATCTGGCGACGCTAGCAATTGCAGATAGCATCGCCATGTCCAACATTGGCACCGTACCCCTTTTGTGCCACACCCATCTCCGACCTCCAAAGTAAAAATGCACTTCTCCGCCGTCGGGGCGCCTGCCCCAGGGCGGCTGGCAAGTTGATACCCTCACGGTGCCACGCAGGGGTAGAATTTTTCCAGTCGCCCGGGGGCAGGCGCTCCCGACGGCGGAGGAGTTTGTCTTCTATCGTTCTCCTTGGCATCGCTCGGACGTGTGCAGCTTTCCTTCGGCGAGGACCATCGAGGAGCCTCCTTCATCATGTCGCGAGAAAAAGCCACGCACGAAACCGAACAAAACACAGGAACTGGACGTCCGAGCGATGGCCAGGCCAGTCTTCCTCCTCCTCCTCTTTCTTCTCCTCCTCCTCCTCCTCCTCCTCCTCCTCCCATCCTCCTCCTCCTTCCATCCTCCGCCTCCACTTCCTCCGCCTCCTTCTCCTCCTCCTCCCCCTCCTCCTCCTCAGGCGGCGCCGCCGCGCCCGCCCGGCCCGCCGCTGCCGGCCGACGCCGCCGCGCGGCTGGCCGAGTTCGAGGCCCACCGCGAGGCGCACGCCCGCTGGTGGGCCCGCTGTGAGGCCCTGCGCCGCCGACGCCCGCGCGGAGGGCTAGTTGTCGTCGTCGTCGTCGTCGTCGTCGTCGTCGTCGCCGCCGTCGTCGTCGTCGTCGTCGTCGTCGCCACCGTCGTCGTCGTCGTCGTCGTCGTCGTCGTCGTCGTCGTCGTCGTCGTGGTCGCCGTCGTCGTCGTCGTCGTCGTCGTCGTCGTCGTCGTCGTCGTCGTCGTCGCCACCGTCGTCGTCGTCGTCGTCGTCGTCGTCGTCGTCGTCGTCGTCGTGGTCGCCGTCGTCGTGATCGTCGTCGTTGCCGCCGGCGGGCCCGCTGCGAGGCCCCGCGCCGCGGAGGGGTCCTCCTTGGGCGTCGAGGGCGACGGGGTCTGCAGACGCAGCCGCCGCCGGCCAGGCCCATCCTCGGCCCAGGAGCGGTGCACACGCTACCATGGCTTTCGGGGGTGGGCAGACCTCCTACCCTTAAGTCGGGCCTGTCCCCCTACAGGGGGATCATCCCGGCAAAGCAACCTAACAGCGCTGTATAGGAGCATATCTGGAAGAATTCCCCTTAAGATTCAGATGAAAATCCAGTTGTAGAATTCTGCTGTTCTCGCAGTCGTAGTCGCATTCACGATGACAGTCGCAGTGGCAACGGCAGTCGCAGTCACAGCCTCAGCCTCAGCCTGCCTCAGCCTCAGCCTCAGCCTGCCTCAGCCTCAGCCTGCCTCAGCCTCAGCCTCAGCCTGCTTCAGCCTCAGCCTCAGTCTGCCTTCAGCCTCGGCCTCAGCCTCAGCCTGCCTCAGCCTCAGCCTGCATCAGCCTCAGCCTCAGCCTCAGCCTGCCTCAGCATCAGCCTGCCTCAGCCTCAGCCTCAGCCTGCCTCAGCCTCAGCCTCAGCCTGCTTCAGCCTCAGCCTCAGTCTGCCTTCAGCCTCGGCCTCAGCCTCAGCCTGCCTCAGCCTCAGCCTGCATCAGCCTCAGCCTCAGCCTCAGCCTGCCTCAGCAGCAGCCTGCCTCAGCCTCAGCCTCAGCCTGCCTCAGCCTCAGCCTCAGCCTGCCTCAGCCTCAGCCTCAGCCTGCTTCAGCCTCAGCCTCAGTCTGCCTTCAGCCTCGGCCTCAGCCTCAGCCTGCCTCAGCCTCAGCCTGCATCAGCCTCAGCCTCAGCCTCAGCCTGCCTCAGCCTCAGCCTCAGCCTGCCTCAGCCTCAGCCTCAGCCTGCTTCAGCCTCAGCCTCAGTCTGCCTTCAGCCTCGGCCTCAGCCTCAGCCTGCCTCAGCCTCAGCCTGCATCAGCCTCAGCCTCAGCCTCAGCCTGCCTCAGCATCAGCCTGCCTCAGCCTCAGCCTCAGCCTGCCTCAGCCTCAGCCTCAGCCTGCTTCAGCCTCAGCCTCAGTCTGCCTTCAGCCTCGGCCTCAGCCTCAGCCTGCCTCAGCCTCAGCCTGCATCAGCCTCAGCCTCAGCCTCAGCCTGCCTCAGCATCAGCCTGCCTCAGCCTCAGCCTCAGCCTGCCTCAGCCTCATCCTCAGCTGCTTCAGCCTCAGCCTCAGTCTGCCTTCAGCCTCGGCCTCAGCCTCAGCCTGCCTCAGCCTCAGCCTGTCTCAGCCTCAGCATCAGCCTGCCTCAGCATTCAAAATGTGGCCCGGGAATGCAGTTCTGGGAACTCGAAGAACACGAAGTGGCCTATAGTTGGCTCCGGGCATTCAAAATCACGCCCAGGAATGGAGTTCTGGGAACTCGAAGACCACGAAGGGGCCTACAGTTTGCTCCGGGCATTCGAAATGTGGCCCGGGAATGGAGTTCTGGGAACTCGAAGAGCACGAAGTGGCTTACAGTTGGCTCCGGGCATTCAAAATGTGGCCCGGGAATGGAGTTCTGGGAACTCGAAGAGCACGAAGTGGCCTACAGTTGGCTTCGGGCATTCAGAATGTGGCCCGGGAATGGAGTTCTGGGACCTCGAAGACCACGAAGTGTGTATTGGATAACAAATTATCCGGCATATCGCGCCCAGACCCCCCTTGGGCGTCATGATGTTTCTTTTGACCCTACTAGAAACCTATAAGTCTTCGCTGTTAGGTAAGGATGAAAATAATGACGCCTGGGTCCGCCGTCTTGCCCTGCACGATGACGAACAGAACAAACCGGCAATCGGGTGGCGAGATATATGACGGGGACATCCAATAAGCAAAATGTGGCCCGAAGAACACGAAGTGGCCTACAGTTGGCTCCGGGCATTCAAAATGTAGCCCGGGAATGGAGTTCTGGGAAGTCGAAGAGCACGAAGTGGCCTACAGTTGGCTCCGAGCATCAAAAATGTGGCCCGGGAATGGAGTTCTGGGAAGTCGAAGAGCACGAAGTGGCCTACAGTTGGCTCCGGGCATCCAAAATGTCGCCCGGGAATGGAGATCTGGGAAGTCGAAGAGCACGAAGTGGCCTACAGTTGGCTCCGGGCATTCAAAATGTGGCCCGGGAATGGAGTTCTGGGAAGTCGAAGAGCATGAAGTGGCCTACAGTTGGTTCCGAGCATCCAAAATGTGGCCCGGGAATGGGGTTCTGGGAAGTCGTAGAGCACGAAGTGGCTTACAGTTGGTTCGGGCATTCAAAATGTGGCCCGGGAATGGAGTTCTGGGAGGTCGAAGAGCACGAAGTGTGTGTTTGTTTGATTAAAACAAGCCCGGCCCTGAGCCTGGCCCTCGCTGTCCGGATGCCGCCTAGACTTCCCTTCTGAGTCATCAGATGCTCTCTTTTGACACCACTAGAAACCCATCAGTCTTCGCTGTCAGGCAATTTTCGACGAAAAATTACAAGAAAACGCAAGAAATGCCCCCAAAAGCTAAGCAAATATAAAAAAGCATAGTCCCCAGACTATTTTTGCATTATTTGTTGAATATTTTTTGTGCATTTTTCAGTTGTCGTCGAAAATCCTCCTGTAGGGGGACAGGCCCGACTCAACGCTACCATGGCTTTCGGTGGTGGACAGACCTCCTACCCTGACGCCTCGATCAGCGAATTGGCCGTTTTCGCTTCGCGGGAAGGTGTCGCGGACGCCATTTTTGCTGGTCCAGGTCCGTCGGCTTCGGTCCCGGGCCGTTCTCAGCAAAGGGTGGTCTACTAAAGTGAGGTTTGTCCACCGCCGTGGCTTGGCCAGGGAGGCCTAGTCGAAGAAGACACAGCGCCATAAGCATAATTTTTGGCGCTCCGCGCGGATTTCTGGGATCTGCGCTGGGCCCCACCGTTGGCGCCTCCAGCGCCGCCCCTGGCGCGCTCCGCGCGCCAGGGAGGGGGGTGCAGCGCGGATCCAAGACATCCACGCGGAGCGACAACAGTTTATGTTTAGGGCGTTTTTTCTTCTTCTACATTTTTCGGCGGCGAGCCAGGGGGGGAAATGTGAAGTAAAAGGCCTTATCAGAAGGCTGCCGATTTTTTGGAAGCCCTCGCGCCTACTGAGAATTTGTTTTCCGTCTTTGAGGAAGGCTTGGAAGACTTCTTCGAAGGCCGGGGGACTTCCGAACCTTCTGAGAAGGCCTTCTCCTTCTCTTTTTCACCTCCTCTCGCCGCCGAACATACACCGCTCCTGGGCCCAGGATGGGCCCGGCCAGCGGCGGTGGAAATACTATGTCTAGATCTCGTCGCCCTGCAGTCTTCGCTGCTGCTGCCGAGCTCTCGCGCCTGAAGAGCGGTCCCCCACGTGATGAGTGGGACTTGGCCTCTCCGCCTCCGACGCCCCCCTCGATTGTCTCGCTACTGTGAAACTCTCACGTCTGAAGAGTGGTTCCCAACATTCTGAGTGGGGGTTCTGGTTTTCTTCCTGCCCGTGTTGCACTCGAGTGTCACCCGGCACACATTTGCCCCCCCTCCCTTTCCTTGTCGCATCACGCGCACTCCCTCCCGGCCGCAAGCACATCAGACAACGCACCACACGCACACACACACACCCACAGACACACACACCCACACACACACACCACACTCACACGGACACACAAACACACACACACACACGCACGTACGCACGCGCACGCACACGCACACGCACACACACGCACACGCACACGCATACGCGCACGCACACAAATACACACAGGCAAACTTGGGTACACATGGAAACACACGGTCACACACAGGCACATATGGACACGCACGGACACGCACGGACACACAGACACACAGACACACACACGGACACAGACGGACACACACGGACACACACGGACACATGGACACACAGACACCGACACACTCAGACACAGACGGGTACACACTGAAACACACGGTCACACGGGCACACATGGACACGCACGGACACGCACGGACAGACACAGACACACACACACACACGGACACAGACGGACACACACGGACACACACGGACACATGGACACACACGGACACACAGACACAGACACACACAGGCACACACAGACACACACGGATACGCACGGAAAAGCACGGACACACACGGACACACAGGCACACACGTACACACGCGGACATACACGGACATTCACGGACACACACACACACATATATATATATATACACACTTGTATATATATATATATATATGTTCATCTTCACACACAGACACGCACAGACACACGCACACACATGCAGACACACACAGAGACACACAGACATATAGGCAACCTCAGACACACGCGCAGACACACACACACACATACAGACACACGCTCACACAGACACACACAGACACACACAGACACATGCACGCAGACACACACACAGACACACAGACACACAGGCACATACAGACACACACACAGACACACATATATACACAAAGACACGCACATGGACACACACAGACACACACAGACACACCCACACAGTCACGCTTCGGCACACGCAGACACACAGACACACAGACACACAATCCAACACACACGGACACACACACACAGACACACACACACAGACACACACACACACATATTCAGACACACAGAGACACAGACACCTTCACGCTGACACACAGGCACACAGGCACATACAGACACACACACACACACATCGACATACACGGACACACACACAGGCATACACAGACACACACAAACACAGACAGGCACACACACAGACGCACAGGCACACACAGCCACAGACAGACACACAGACACACAGACATTCACAGACACACACACAGACACATAGACACACACACACAGACACACACACACAGACACACACAGACACACACAGGCACACACAGACACACACAGACACACACAGACACACACAGACACACACACAGACACACAGGCAGACATACACACAACCCGACACAGAGAGACACACAGACACACAGACATACACAGACATACACAGACACATACATACACACACACACGCGCGCGCGGGCCGTGGCAGGCATGGCACTTCATACGTCACATGTGCGCAGGGCGCGGCAGGCGTGGGACTTTCTCGACGGCACCGACGGCGACGACGCGGGCGGCGAACACGGCGGCGTCGGCGGCGGCCCTGACGACCGCGAGCACGGCGGTGGCGGTGGCGACGGCGGCCTCGTCGACGGCGAGCACGGCGACGGCGACCCCCCCGACGACAGGCGGAGGCCGAGGGCCCCACGGGCGCGGGCGCCCCGGCGCGGGCGGAGTGCGGCGGCGGAGCGGCGGACACCGCGGGCCCGCCGGCGCGTCGTCGGCGGCCCTCGGCGCCGCTGCCCAGAGGCCGCCAGGGAGGCCCTCGGCGAGGCCCTTGGCGGCAGCCCTTGGCGGCCCTCGGCGGCGGCCTCCGATGGCGGCCTTCGGCGGCGCCGGCGGCGCCATCGTCGTCGTGGTCGTGGTGGCCGTCGTGGCTGCCGCCGTCGTGGTCGTCGTCGTCGTCGTCGTCGTCGTGTTTGACGCTGCCTTCACTGTCGTCGTCGTCGTCGTCGTCGTCGCCACTGTCGTTGTCATTGTTGTCGTCGTCGTTGTCGTTTTCGTCGGCGTCGGCGTCGTCGACGTCGTCGGCGTCGGTGTCGGCGTTGGCGTCGGCGTCAGCGTTGTCATCGTCGTTGTTGTGCCGGTGTCTCATCTCGGTGATATTGGTGGATTGTCGTGGTGGTGGTGGCCGTCGTCGTCGCCGTGCTGGTGGTGGTGGTGGTGGTCGTCGTGGTCATCGTTGTCGCGGCGGCTGTGGTCGTGGTGTTCGTGGTCGCCGTCGTGCTGGCGATGAAGGTGGCGGTTGTTATCGTTGTCGTCGTCGTCTTCGTTGTTTTTGGTGCGGTGGTGGCTCTGGACGTCGTCGTGGAAGTTGTGGTAGTGGTGGTGGTCGCGGTGTTGGCGGTCGTCGTCGTCTGGATGAGGGTGACCCCTCTCTTTCAATTTTGGGCCTCCGTGGGGGCACCTTGTCGCCACGAATGGACTTGCCTCGGAGGGAACTGGGTCAGAACAGTGGTCACGAATGGTCAAGGGGCCCGTCAAAAGCTGGGGGGAAGTGGTGGTGGTCGTCGGCATTGTCGTAGTGGTCGTGGCGATGGTTGTTGTCGTGCTGGTGGTGGTTGTCGTGGTCGGGGTGGAGGTAGTCGTGGTGGTGGTGGTGGTCGTGGTGGTGGTGTCCGTCGTCGTCGTCGTCGTCGTCGGGGAGAGGAGGAAGATGGAGATGAAGAAGAGGGTGAGACAAGAGGAGAGAACAAGAAATGGTAGGAGGGTCTTGTCGTGATCCTCCTCATCTTTCGTCTGGTCTTCCTCGTCGTCTCTGCCTCTCAGTTCAGGAGGGAGGAGCAGAAGAGGAGGAGGAGGAGGAGGAGGAGGAGGAGGAGGAGGAATAGGCTTGATCTGGAGGAAAGGAAGGGGAGGAGAAGCATGAGGGGTGGAAGGAAGGAAGCGGGTAATGGGTCAAGGGGGAAGAGGATTGGGAGGTGGACAGGATAGAAGGATGGGAAGGAAGAGACGGAGTATGCAGAGCGGATTAGAGGGTGAGGGGGATGACGGATATTGGGGCGGGTCTTAAGATACATCAGCTTAGACTTCGGAAGGAGGAGGGTGAGTCAATGCGGGGGACGCGCCCCTGAGCCGACTGAGGGGTGCTGTAGTGATCCCACTCAATTTTCCCCCCCCCGAGTCCTCTCGTCCTCCCTTTGATCCGCCTGCCCCGATAAACAAAAACAAGTTGGTATCGCTCTGCGCGGACCCCAGGAAACTGAACCCTTCATTGTATCGTTGCAGGTGCCCTGGGTGCCCTTCATTGTAAGTCTGTAGGTGTCGCTGCATTTCCTCTCACGCACCTCTCTCTCTCTCTCTCTTTTTTCCCATCTCGTGCCATCCTCTCTGTCTCTCTCTCTTTCTGTCACTTGTTCTCCGTCTTTCTATGGTTTCCTTGGTTTCATCCTCTTTCTCTCTCCCTCCCTCTTTCTCTCGATTTCTGCACCTCTCCGCGGCGCTCTCTCTCTCTCTCTCTCTCTTTTTTTTTTTTTTTTTTTTTTTTTCTCTCTCTCTCTCTCTCTGTCATCCCCTCTCTCTCTCCCTCTCGCTTTCGCATTCTCCAAGTCTGTCTCTCCCAGGCTTTCGGGAGGGCCCAATCGCCGCCGCGGCTGGGCTCAGTCTGAGAAGCTGGTTCGGGAGTCTGTGCCCTCTTTTTTGATCTCTCTCTCTCTCTCTTTCTCTTTCTCTCTCCCTCCGTCCCTCGCATTCTCTGTCCTGTTTGCTGTGATTCCTTAGTTTTCTCTTCCCCTTTCCCGTTTCCTGCGTAACTTGTTTTATGATGCTTGTCTTGTTGATATAGTTATGTGTTCTCTCTCTATTTTTTTTTTTTTTTCTCTCTCTCTCTCTCTCTCTCCCCCTGACTCTACCTCATTCCGATGTATTCATTATGCAGTGTTTCTCCTTCCCTCGCTTCATCCCTCCGCACCCCCTCGCCTCCTCCTCGTCCATCCTCCGGGCCCTTCCCCCGAGAATTACTGACTTCTCTCTCTCTCTCTCTCCCTCTCTCTCTTCCTTCTCTCTATCGTAGTCTTCGATGCTACTCTTCTGACCCCTCCTCTCCCCATGCCCCCGCTCGCAGCAGTCAGTCCAGTCCAGGGCCGTGGCTGCCCACATCCATTCTGAGATGAAAAGGAGGCTTCATCGTCATCTCGGCTGACCTTTGGGCCGGTGAGATGTTTGGCCCGAACAGTGTGATGTTGCTGACAGAGACTGCAAGCTACATCCACCGCGTGCAAGCCCTCGGCTTTGACTGGGTGTTGGGAGCGGACTTCCACATGCAGCCTGCTTTCATTAAGTCTTGGGCAGCGGCCGTGGGTGGAGTTGTGGCTTCAACCTCTACAGCTACGTACACCCAGAGCTTGCCAGGCTTAGTGATCGACTTCTTTGTGATGAGTGCGAACATGGCTATTCGCACATCTGTGCCACAGGTGCGCCTCACTGCCAATATTTTGCCACATCGACCTGTGGCTGTGCAGGTGCTTGGGCCAGATGCTTCTCTGTGGATTCGAGTGGCTCGTCAGCCTAAGACGGTGCCAGTCGTGGCGCCTCCGGGTTGTGCTCGCTACCCCAGGGACTGGTCAGATTTGTTACGAGATGTGGAGTTGGCAGGCACGGCTGATGACCTGGCCGTCTTCTGGGACCGAGCCGTGACTGGAGTGGAACAGGAATTGTTAGACCGACACGACGTGATTGGTTGAAAATGGCTGGCCTATGAGGGGCGTGCGGGCCCACATAACGTAGTGTTGCAGCAGGTGAAGATCGTGGTGCGCACGCGTTTGTCTCGAGCTGACGCTGCCTACTCTGCACGGTACTCGGCGGCGCGATGGGCTCGCCAGATTCGCCGGGTGCGCGAGGCCCTTTCGACTTACATCCCAGAGCTGAGTGAGGAGGGCGAGGACCAGCAGCGCCGTCTGGAGCGCGTGGCGCGGGTGCTGTACGAGGCCCAAGCCTTCATGTGCAGCGTCGCGCGGCAGTAGAAGGTGCTGCAGGAACTGGCCCCTCTGACGCGCACCTTTTTCCTGTCAGGAACGGCGGTCTTTGGCGATCCAGCGACCGACGACCTGATCCAGCGAGTCCTCGGCCAGGCTGAGACCCGCCAGGCCAGCCTTCTGGCTCAGACGGAGGCTTCTTGGAATACCTGGGTCCGGGACAGTTTTTTGGGCGGTGCTCGGGAGGCGCATCGGTCTTCCAGGATCAGAGGGCTCCAGGAGACGATCGAGTCCACCGATCGAGGCGAGGAGGGCGTTCGACTTCGGCTTCTTCGACACCCCCCGTCCGTGCGCGCGCCCCCATCGCCGCCGCGACTCTGCCCCGAGGTGGTTCCGCGAACAAGCCGAGAACTGGAAGGGCGACGGGGGGGGGCGCGCAGTCATCCTCGAGCAGGGCCCCGCGCAGATCGGCGCCATCGCGAAGCCGACGACGTCGGGGACGGGGCTGCCCAACGTGGATTCCGCGTTCGCCCCCGACGGGCTTGTCCCATGGAGCTGGCTGGGGATGATGGCGCAGATGGGCGCCCGCGCCGCGGCGCGGGTGGCCCACGGGTCAGATGGCAGCAGTGGCGGCATCGTTGGGTTGTCTGCCCGCGACACCAGCGCGCTGCTGCGCGGCCGGGTGCCGCGGCGACGCGGAGATAGGGAAAATCCAAATATTCGCCTTCGCGGTCTGCCGCGCAGTCCAGTCGGCAGTCCGTATACACCCCGAGTGGACGAGAACGCGTGCCCACTGCATCGAGATGGAACCACGTGGCCGCCCTCCGCGCGAACCCAAGACGGGCCGCGGTGGGAGGGTCGGGGCACGCGCGCACAAGTAATTCTTACAGTCAGCTTGCCGTCTCCCACGGCGGCCGCTTCGGCGCGACGGGGGGCGGCGGGGTGCCCCGGGGTAGAGGGGGCGCGTTTAGGTGCCAGCGCAGGCTACTGCGGCGGCCCCTGCACGTTGGAATCGCGTTCCAGCTGCGACGCCGCAGGTCGCAGCGCAGGTCGGTCGCGCTGGCGGCCCCGCTTGCGGCCGCGCTCGCCAGGCCGTGGCGCTGCGACGACGGTGCAGCCGCGTGCGTGGTTTATCATTCTGCCGGGATCGATGGCGATGGTGGCGGGCGGGGGTGGTAATGCACATGGCGACGACGATGACCATCATGACGGTGCTGGTGGCGGGTCTGACGGTGGGGGTGTCAATTGGGGTGTAGAGCGCTATGATGATTGCGGTGCTGGGGGGGGGGGGGTTCTTCGTGGTGTGCCGTCGTGATGTATAACTATTCGTGATGATTTTGAGTAGTTGAAATTGCGATGGCATGGCGATGGCGACGGCGGTGGCCCGATGGCGATGGCAGTGGCGGCGTTGGTGGCGTGGGTGATGATATCGACGGTGAATGTTGCGATGGCGATGCTGTCTGACGGCCAAACCGGCTGATGGCTGGAGGAGGTGGCCCACGCGCAAGTTGCGCAGCGCCAGCTTTTCAGAGCCGAGCCTGGTCGTGGCGACGAGGGCGGGCCGCGCGGCAAATTCTGACAGTTTCTGCTGGCCTTCTCAAAGATCCGTGGTCCGCCGAGCTTCGAAGTGAGAAGATCGCCAGGTTGTTGACTCGCTCGCTCCATCTCATCCTCGCCTCCCCCCCCCGTGCGTTTCGCTTTTGAGCTGCGGGGGCGGCTGCAGGCGCGCGCCCGCCCGTGGCGCCGACGCCGATGCCCCCCGCCCCTGCGGCTGCCGCCGCGGCCCCCGGGGGGGCGACGGGCGCGCCGGCTGTGGCCCCGGCGATCGGGGGCGCGCTCCAGCGCGCCCCGGCCTTGGAGCGCGGCGCCTCGCGCGTCGATTGCGCGCGTGGCGCTTTCTAGCGGCCGCGCGCGCCGCGGGTCAACGCGGCGCGCGCGCGTGGGCGCGGCCCTGGGCTGGCCTTGCTGACTGGGGCCAGCTGCTCGCGCCCGCGTTGTTTGAGTCGGCCCGCGGGCAGGCGAGGCGGCGGCGAAATTGCCCGATGGCCCGGCCGCGGCGGCGGCGGAGTTGTCCGTTGACTCAGCCGCAGCGGCAGCGAAGATGTCCGAGGACGCATGGGCGTCGACATCGTCTCCCCTGCGGGGCGTGCCGGGCGCGGGCGACGATTTGAAACGCAATTGCGCGAGTTGTTCGCGACCGGGGGGGGCTGCTACAACGCGGGCGTCGCGGCCAGCGGAGCTGTGGAGGCGAGGGTCTGAGACGCCCGGGCGAGCGGGCGACGGGGGGTCGACGACGCATGTTCCTTCCGCGCATTCGGGGCCCAGGCCTTGCCGAGCGCGGCGGATCTGAGGTCGAGGGCGGTCCGCGGCGATCGGCAGACGTGGGTGTGCCGACTTGGGGCGCGGCGAACCGCCGCGGCAGTTGTGGCCCCCTTGAACGACGACCTGCAAAGCCGAATCTCCCGCGCGTTTTTGTCGTTGGTGCGCCTGGCTGCGTCTGCGGCTGCGGCGCGCCCTTGGCGGGATTTCGATTGCATGGAAGTGCTGCTGCCGAAGTGGCGGCGGCGCTCGCGCCCCGCCGCGGGCGCTGGCGGCGCGGGCCCCGCTCGCGCCGCAGACAGGTTCGCGCGTGTTCTCGCGAGGGGGGCGGGGCAAGGGGCTGGGGGGGGGTGCAACTCGGCCCTGGGATGATTTCACCGCAATTGGCCGTCTGGGCACTGGGGGCCCCTTCGGCGTCGCGCCCGCCCGCGCGTTCGCGCGCGTCGTCGCCCAGCTGTGCGCCGCCCGGCCCGCGGCCGCGTGGAGATCGAGGCCCGCGATCTGCGGCGGATGGCCGGGGGCCCAGCGCGGGGGCGCGCGGGTCACTTTACAACCAGAAGCGCACTTCACAACCAGATGGGTCACTTTACACCCAGCTTACAAAATCCGAGAAGGGCACTTTACAACCAGGAAGGGCACTTTACAACCAGGCAAGTAAAAAATACATTGAATGCACGCGGGCCTTTCCCTGAAATCTCCGTGGGCAAGCGCAAGGGTGGCATTGGGCTCTTTGATGCATGTTGGTTGTGAAGTTGCCCATCGCGCACGAAGAAGCACTGCGCGCGCGTTGGCGATGCGGCGACCTGGCGCGCTATGGTATGTTGCGTGCTGGTGGGCGGATTAGGGTTTTGACCTGCTCTCTAAGCTCTGTCGGTCATTTCTGCCATTGCTTGCTCTGCCTTTTTCTGACGGACGAAGGCTAGTCGCGCAGGACATACGAATAAACCATGATCCCGTCCAAGACTGGAGCTGCATGGCAGCGGGAAGCTGTAGTGGGAGATGTGGTGGTAGCGGGGGCTACAATGGGAACTGCATGGTGTTGGGAAGCTGCGGTGGCAACTGTGGTGGTCGCCAGGCAGCGGTGGGAACTGTGGTGGTAGCTGGGCTGCAATGGGATTTGCGGTGGTAGCGGGGGGTCAGTCGGAATTGTGGAGGTAGCGGGGCTGCAGCGGTAAGTGTGGTGGTAGCAGGCACAAAGGTGGCGGTGATGCGCTGTCACGGTGGCTCAAGCTGCTGCGCTGGCACGGTGGCTGAGGCTGCTGCCCGAGCAGGATACCTGCGTTGCTGCGCTGGCACTGTGGCTGACGCTGGAAGGAACGATCTTCGAACTAGTTGCATTTATTCGGGACGTTGAGCAGGGGGCCAACTGGAGCTGGAGCACTTAACCCCTTGCAGAATACCGTGGGGCTTCAGGGGCCAACGTGGCCCAAGAGACCCGCGGTGCCAATGGCCTAGTTCCCTGGGGCGCTGGGCCCTTGTGGAGGCCACTGGGCTCGCTTCCTGTGAGGGACCCCTAAGATCGGCAGCGCGTCGCCCTGAGCCTTCTTACGCGCGCTGTCGCCTTATTCCCGTGCGAGCACGGGGCCCCTGTTGAGGCCGCTTGGCCCCTGCTAGCAAGCCCTGTCTTAGTCTGCTGGGCTCAGAGCGCCAGAGCGTCCAGGCGCTCGGGCTCAGAGGCATCGCTGGGGCCTGCTCAGAGCGTCCAGGCGCTCGGGCTCAGAGGCATCGCTGGGGCCTGCGCAGAGCGTCCAGGTCCTCGGGCTCAGAGGCATCGCTGGGGCCTGCGCAGAGAGTTCAGGCGCTCGGGCTCCAGAGCGCCCACGTGCTCTGGAGCACTTTTCAGAGCGTCCGCGCGCCCTGGAGCACTTTTGAGAGCGCCCACTTGCTCTGGGGCATTTTTCAGAGCGCCCACTTGCTCTGGGGCATCTTTCAGGGCGCCCACTTGCTCTGGGGCACTTTGCGGAGCGCCCAAACATGCACGGCCGCTCTGAGCTGGTTGTAAAGTGGTCCGTTCTGGTTGTAAAGTGGCCCGTTCTGGTTGTAAAGTGGTCCGCTCTGGTTGTAAAGTGGGCCGTTCTGGTTGCAAAGTGGACGTTCTCGATGAAAATCCATACTTTCCAATCCTACGTTGGTTGTAAAGTAACCCATCTGGTTGTAAAGTGGTTGTTCTGGTTGTGAAGAGATCGAATCTCCAGCGCGGGCCCCCCTCGGCGGAAGGGGCCCGCCTTGGAGGAGATGGGGGAGAGGGCGCCCCGGAGGCGAAGGTCCGCGGCTGCAGAGGAACAGGGGCCCGCAACCGCGCGCGCCAAGGCGTCGTGGGCGTGGTTGATGACGTGCCGCGAGCCCTCGCTGGATGAGGGGGGGCCGCGCTGGGCTGCCCGCCCCCCGCGGTTCATGTCCAGAAGCGACATCGATGGCGACGAGGGGCTTCGTCATAATAATCGGACACCGTGGTTTCTCATTTTCATCTCCGGCAACGTCGACAGTGGACAGCATGAGACAGCTGGCGAATGGAATTCGATGAAGAAAGCTGCAACTGCGGTTGCTGCCGCGGCCGAAGCCGCCCGCCCGCGCAACCGCCGCCTGTGCGCGAGGGGGGTCTCAGTTGCCGAAACTGGAGCACGTGCATTGCCAGTGGCAGGCTGCTCTGCAATCCCATGATTTTTTTCCAGGGTCGGCGGCGGCATCGGGGCGGCGCGGTGCATGTTTTTTTTTCCTCGCTTCCCCGGGGGGGGCAACGAAGGATGCGTGCGCCTGGATCCCGCGTGCATCAGGATCCGTTTTCCTGCGCGAGATTCAGTGCGAGGCCAGACAAAGGCGTCGGTGTAAAGAGTTCGGTTCCCTACAATCACCATTCCCTCTTCATCGGGGGCGCCGAGCCAGCGGGCGCCGCCCTGTTCGGCGTCGAATGCGGCGGCTGCGGTGCGACGGGGAAGGCGCGCTGGAGGAAGCAGTTCCGTCGGGGTGCAGCTAGGGGGAACCGTTGCATCAGAACACTCGCGTGCAAGGTGGCGCTGGGAGAGTCCGGACTTGGGCTTGGCGTCGTCGCGCCCAGCGTTGCGGTTGTCCACGTGCGCAGCGCGTTGGCGGAAGGCGTGCTGGGCGCGCGGAATGTAGCCGATTTCTTCGCCTAGCCTGTGCAAGTGGGTGCACGTCGCGACGCGAAGGGCGCGATGGGTGAATTCGCCGTGGCCATGTCTGGGGCGGCGCCGGCCCGGCGATCGACGCGGCGGCCCCCCCCCCGCGGTCGCTGGCCCAGGGCGGCAAGGCTTGCGCGGACACTTGCGCGATCTTCTTTGCGGGCGCCCCCAGGGAGATCGCGTTGCTTCGCGGCCCGGGCGACCGGCGCAAAAGGCAACGGCGGCGTTTTCAGCGACGGGCGCGACCGAGAGACGGGCGACGCCTCCTGGTTGCTCGGCGCCCCATGCTTTGCAGCGGGCCTCGATTGTCTTCCGTGCTCGCGCGCGCCGAAGAAGTGCGCGACCCCGGCGATGATCCAGACCGGTCGGGGATCGTCTACGGAGTCGGGGATTGCAGCGGAAGGCGCGGCCGCGGCGGCGGCTCGAGCTGCGCGCGCCGCGGCGGGGCAGCGGGGGATGGGTGAACCAGCGTGGCAAGGCTGCCCCCGAGAAGTCAGGACATGGTCGCGCATGCTCCCCCGCCCGCGCGTCGAGAGAGCCCGCGCTCGGAGCGAGGTCGCGATCCAGCGTGGGCGGGCGCGCCCGATCCACGGGGCCCGAGCAAGCGAGACAGAGGGCCGGCGCAGGACAGTCGGCGGGCGTCGGCAGACAAGCGGTGGGCAAGACAAGCAGGTGCACCGCGGGTCCGAGGCAGCAGAGCAGGCCTAGGCGACCGCGAGCCGGCCCAGGTCCAGGCCGCGCCGAGCTGGCCCATGCGGCGGCGGAGCGCGGCCCCGCCTCGGCCGCGGGCCCGCGGGCCGCCCCGCCGCGGCAATGCCCGCTGCGCGCCTCGCCCAGGCGCGGCCCGTTGACGCGGGGCGCCGGCGGGGCGTCGATGGGGCCGCTTCCGCGCGAGCGGGCGGAGAACATTGACGACAGGTTTGGGGCATCTAACACAGAACCGCGAGCTGGGAGAACTGGTGCAAGAGTTGAAAACGCAGGTCGGTTAGGCGCGCGACGGGGCCGCTTCCGCGCGAGCGGGCGCAGAACATTGGCGACAGGCTTGGGGCATCTAACGCAGAACCACGAGCTGGGGGAACTGGTGCAAGAGTGGAGAACGCAGGTCGGTTAGGCGCGCGACCAAAAACGGAATCCCTGGATGCGGGAGAACGACCTGGCAGCGGGGGAGCGGCGGGCGGATGCGAAGTTGCAGCGGCGGGGGGGGGGGGCAGCGGGCCGCAGCGGTGGCCTCTCTTGCGCGCGAGTTCCGCGCGGAACGCAAGCGCGCGGGCTCGCGCAGAAGATGCAGCGCCGCAGGCTTCCTCTCTTGACCCTTTTCCTCTCTTGCCAATTCTGCTCCGATCTCCTTTCGTCGCGCCTTGCCCTGCCATCCTCTCTCCCTCTGTCCCTCTTTCTCTCCCACTTTCTCTCTTTCTCTCTTTCTTTCTTTCTTTCTCTCTCTCTCTCTCTCTCTCTCTCTCCCCCCCTCCCTTTTGTTTTGTTCTCTCTCTCTCTCTCTCTCTCTCTCTCTCTCTCTCTCTCTCTCTCTCTCTCTCTAATATCTCACTCTCTCTCTCTCTCTCCCTTTTCTCTTTGTCTCCATGTCTCTTTTCTTTCTGCGTGTCTGCGTGTTTGTCTCTCTGCGTGATTATCAGTCAGTTTGTATGTCTGTCTCTCTCGCTCTCTGTCTTTCTCTGTCTCTCTCTTTCTCCCTCTCTCTATGTGTTGTTTGGTTCTCTCTCTCTCTCTGTCTCTCTCTCTCTCTCTATGTCGTTCTCTCTCTCTCTCTGTCTATCTCTCTACCTTTCTTTATTCATTAAATTTGTTGGTTCTCTATGTTTATGTTTCTCTCTCTCTCTCTCTCTCTTTTTTTTTGGTTGTTTCCTGTCTCTCGCTCTCCTTCTGTCTCCATTCGGAACAAATTTTCAGGCGCGGAAGGGGCGGGCCTGCAACTTTGCAACGAAGGGTTCTTGGGCGAACCGTGTTTTTTTTGGGCGCGGCAGTTCAATTCGAATCCCGTGTTTTTTTTTGTTTTTTTTTTTTTGTTTTTTTTTTTTTTGTTTTTTTTTTTTCTCTCTCTCTCTCTCTCTCTTTCTCCTTCGTCCTCTTTTTCGCTCTTCCTCAGCTTTGTCAGCCGTCCTCTTCCTCTTCCCTTGTGCCACTTCCAGGTTCCAGCTTCTCTCCTGTCTGTTCTTATGATCCCTCGTATATCCGTTTTTCCATCAATTCCCCAGTCTGTCTGTGTGTGTGTGTGTTTTGACGTTGCGGTTTCCGTCGCGCGCCAGCGTCGCATGGGCCGCACCGGAGGGCGACACAACGCACGCATTCACACAGGAGCTCAATCACGCGCCGTTGGCTTTACAGGTCCTGTCGCGTTTTCAATGTGTGTAGTTCGGTGGCCCCGCGCTTTGAAAACTTTTCCAGCGTTGCCCTTTCTAACCCATTTGGCGTGACAGTGGTGTCATCTTCATGTTGGATCGTCGTGAGCTGCAGCCAGCATGATGTTGTCAGCGATTAAGCTTGTGCGCCAACCGCAGACGAACTTGTACGATATCGGTGTTTCAGCATGTAAGGGCTTGTGTTCTGGCTCGAGGTCCACGTTTGGGCTGCTTGCGAAAACTTGGGCGGAGCGCCGACGTTCATCGCTACGCTACACGTTCCACGCTTCAATTCCAGGTGCCTCATCAGCATTTGCTTCTAAATGTCTCGTGGCAGTTTTCCTTACGTCTTCTCAACATCGCGTTCTGGAGGAGCGAACGAGATTACCAGGTCAGCGTCATCAGCGTCTGCATGATGCGGTTAATATACCATGCGAGCCTATTGACCGCAAGACGTGCTCATGGAACGCACACTGCACTGCATTCTCGAACGTCGGTGATGCAGTTGGAGGGGCGATGGTGATGCAGTTGGACGGGCGATGGCGTCCATGAGCCCAACGCGATTTTGGGTATTTTTCTCACGGCCATGTCACGCGATGCTTTCGTTCCGCAAGATTGGTATGTATCGACGGGTCCGTCTGGTCTCAGACCTCGAGGCAGCCCGTGAGGGGGCCCAAGGGCGGCCCAACGCGGGCCAAAAACGGTTTCAAATCTCACCCCCTGGCCCTGTCCTTTCCCTCATTCCGGCCCTCCCTTCCGTCCTTCCCCATCCCCCCCCCTCCCTCCCCATCACCCCCCTCCCCATCCCATCCCTCTCCATTCCCCCCCCTCCCCCTCCCCCTCCCCTCCACAATCACTCAATATGAATACTACTCTCCCTCTTCCCCTGATGACGGCCTCGGAGTGTCCGACCCCCCCCCGCGTACTGTTTTTTACAGGCAGGTTTCCCCGGAGTTGGGTTTTCGCCTGCATTTTTTTTCAACATGCTGCTCTCGCTGAGGCGCCGGCCTCATTTTCGGGCCCCGCTCGTTCCGAATCGTGCTCCCGCTGCAGCGCTGGCCTCATTTCTGTGCTTCCGCTCGTTTCGAATCGTGCTCCCGCTGCAGCGTTGGCCTCATTTCCGCGCTTCCGCTCGTTTCGACTCCTGCTCCCGCTGCAGCGCTGGCGTCATTTCCCGTGCCATGCCACGGCATGCACTGCAATGCTAGGTTGATGCTGCCCTTTGCGGTGCTCTTTTACGCCACGCCATGCCGTGCTCTACAATGCATCGCGTACCCATCATTGCCCTGCTCGACATCCGACTGAGCGAGTAGAGAGGGGATCTGCGCCATGGTAAGGGATGGGAGGGAGGGGTAGGATGTCAGATATGACGCGAGCGCACCTAGCTTGCCCCCTCCCCCCTCTCCTCCTCCCCCCCTCCCCCCCTCCCCCCTCCCTCCGCCGTCCGGGCTCCCCCCTCTCCTCTCCCCCGCGCCTTTCCCGCCTCCCCGCTGCCCTGTCCCTTGCCCCTGCCTCCCTTCGTGCCCTCTCCCCCGTCCCCGTGCCCATCTCCCCCCCCCTCTGGTGCCCCCCCCCCCCTGGCCGCCTCCGCCCCCCCCCCCCCCCCCCACCCCACCCACACACCTCCCTCCGGTGCCGTCTCTACGCCTGGGCCTCCTGTGCCTCCCCCCTCGGGTGTAGCTAGAAGTACCCCTGGCCCAAGGTACCCGAAAGGATTCTCGGGGTGGCCCAGACGGCCTCCAGGGCACCCCTCGCGAGGCCCAGAGGGCCCCCAGGGGCTCCGAGACGGAGCGAAAAGCTGGGGGCACCCTGGGCCCGGGGCACTTCTAGCAGCACCCGCGCCCTCCGCGGTCTCTTTCTGCCCGCCTCCTCCTGCCAGCCCCGCCGCTCCTCCCGGACCTGCCCTTGTTTCCTCCGGCGGCTCCGGGGGGGAGAAGGGGTGGGCGGGTGGTGGAGTGGCTCTTCCCAGGCGACCGGCGGCTGCATGTTTGTTGTCCGCTTTTGTTTCTGTTGCTCGTGCTTCTCTGTGTTGCTCCTCCTCCTCCTCCTCCTCCTCCTTTTCCTCCTCTTCCTCCTCCTCCTCCCCCTTCTCCTCCTCCTCCTCCTCCTCCTCCTCCCCTCGCTCCCCACGGCCTCCCGGCCCTCCTCTTCCTTCCCATGGGCCGAGCCTCTCGTCCCACTGGGCCGTCGCTTGATGTCGGCGGGGGCCCCGAAGCGAAAGCTGCCCGCAGTAGCATTATGAGCTATGCCCAGCGTTGGCCAGCCTGAAACATACCCTATCCCTACGATTGCCAATCCAGTGGAAACCTATGCCAAGGCAGACCCTGCTTGCCTCCAGGGTGCCCTGGGTTTCGTGGGTTTCGCTGGTTTTGCGATGGAGAGCGCGACGTACCCACACCAAAAATCAATGGACGTCCTGGGGTCTCAGGGTTGAGTTTCCTGTGGCAGGTCTCTTGTCTCTTGTGGACTAGCCTTCACTGTGCCCGTCTCGGTGCCGGTCTTGTGGACTAGCCTATGATGTTCCGACCTACGTGTCGGGCCCTGGGAGGCGGTAGTCGTTCGACATTGTTGCGATTTTTTTCTGGGGGCTCAAACTTCTTTCTGGGCCGTGGTTCTTAAGTTCGATGGGGGCAACATCAAC
>CAUYUJ010020894.1:0-60883 GCA_963575745.1 Prorocentrum cordatum | reverse complement strand
ATCGATCGAGCGAGACCGATAGTGAGATCGATAGTGTGATCGATAGTGAGACCGATCGAGTGAGACGTTGGTTCCTCCCCCCCCCGAACCTCCTTATCACCCGAAGGGTGGTCGTATAGGTATCTTTCGTCCAACATCCGCCTGTAGGGGGGAATGTCCGACCTAAGTCTTGTCGGATTCAGGGTTCCCGAAGGCGGCCACGTGAGCGCTGCAACAAAACCAGGGTGGCCTGCGCCGACGTTCGCGCGTGCGCTGCCCGCGTGAGCTCGCGCGCCAGCGCCCTCGTCTCCAGTGTGTCGGAAGCTGGGCGAGGGCTGGCGAATGCGTGGCTGCTAAAACGGCCTGCCTGGGAGGAATAGTAGGGGACCGCATGCGAACCCTACCCCTACCCCCCACGATTTCTCAGGGGGAGGGTGGGGTTCACTTCGCTTGGGAGCTCCCGAACGCAGTGAACCCCACCCTCCCCCTCAGAAATAGTGTGGGGTAGGGGTAGGGTTCGCATGTGGCTCCCTAAATAGAAAAAAAAAACAGTTCCCCGGAACCAAGCCCAGCGGACTAGATAGTCAATGGGCTGCTTCCAGGAAGGGAAACCCAAACACAGCAATTTCCCTGAGCCCCGTTGGTAGTGGCAGCCACGGGTTTACCAGCCTTCGCCCAGCGTCTACGCTGTGGCGTGCCGCGCTGGCGGCCCGCGCGAGCTGCGGCGCAAGGCCGCCGTGCCCTCTCGCCCGATGCCCGTTTTCGGATCCTAGACCCCCGACGCCATGATTCCCCAATCAGTGCTTGCACTGAAGTGGTCCTAGCCGAAGTTGAAAGCTTTGGCGAAAGTTTCCCGCCGATTTTGGTAGCAGGCTGGGTTCTTAGGTTCCCGGTTCCGGGTTCGCGGGTTCCTGGTTATTGGTTCAGGGCCGATTTCGGAAGGTTCTGGGTTCCTGGGTTCCCGGGTTCCCGGTCGATCTCCTCAGCGAAAACCATCCTTTGCTTGGGATTCTTCTCTGGTGTAAATTTTTCATTGCGTCGACCCCCCGAGGTCCCGACCCATTTCCCGGGACCGGTTTCTCGTCCCGAGTCGTTCTCCCCAGACATCCGGTTCCTCCAATTTTTTGGGGGCGTGGACCCAGGAGGTCTGGACCACTTCCCTGGGGCCGGTTTTTCGTCCTGAGTCGTTTTTTGACGCTCCCGAGGCCCGGCGAGGGCCCCCGGAGGACGAAACCTGTCAAAAAAACGCCCGCTCCAATTTTTTTTGGAGCGTCGGATCTCAAGGTTTGGCGCTCCCAAGGCCCGGCGAGGGCCCCCCCGGGCCGAAAACAGCCCAAAGCCTCCCGTCCTGACTTTCGGATCGTCGCTCGAGTGGCCCCCCTTCGGCCCTGGCGCGGGCCAGCCGCGGGCGGCCCGCCGGGGGGTCGGTGCGGGCGGTCTCCTGGCGCAGGCCGGGAGGGCCCCGGGAGGCGCGGCCGCGGTGCCGGGGCGGTCTGGGCCTCGCTCGAGGATGGCGCTCGTTGGCGCCTAGAGTCAGTGTCGTTTGACCGATCGTCGGACATTCTCTACGCATTGTTCATAGATAAGGAGGGGAAAAAAAACACACAGACAATTAATCATCAACTCCCAGAACATATGGGAAAAATATGGGAAGTGGGGGGAAGACGAAAACCCAGAAAATATAGGAAAATATGGCGAATCCTTTTATTTGTGTGTATTTATTTGTGTGTCCCAGGGCCCCTTCAATAGATTCGACGAACACCTCAATTCTGGGGTAAGTCAATGCTGTAGTCGATCCCCTGCTCGACAACTGGGCTGGCCACGGGTGGGCGGGGGGGGGGGCCAGCCGCGCGTCGAGCACGGTATGGGGCGGCCGGGAGCGATGCCAGCGGCTGCGCCGGGCGAGGGACAGAGTCGCCCGCCTCCATCCCTCGGTGTCGTTGGACCGATCCCCATCCCCATCCCCATCCCCCATGCCCTTCGAGACCCCCACCAAATTACCCGCTCAGTTGGGGATACGCCCCTCGAAGCCCGAAGGGAACGACCTGTATCCCCATCTGGGGGGGGCAAGTCGGCCAGTGGGGCCCAGGCCACGCCGCTGGGGATGGGCATCGGATCAACGATACCGAGTTGACGCGGGGCTGTTGCGCGACGGCCTGCTTGCATTCGCGCGTCTGTTGCTTACCTGTTCGCTTTTCTCACCAGTCGATGCCTCTCGGCTCGGCAGACGGGCCATGATTGATGGCTGGGAGGTGCCCAGGGGCCGATTCTGAGCGGCTTCTTGCCAGAACGGCCAACACAGGCCGTGCGCTTTCACACCCAAGGTTATCTTGGGCGCCTTCCGACTTCAGCAACCGACCGAAGGGGCTTCCTTCCTTTCGGCTTCTTTTTGTTCCAGGGCGGGCCGACACCGAGCCTTCGTTCACCGTGCTCCTACTTCATGCTCCTGCGTGCTTCTTATGAGCAGCCCGTGCCTGAAGATGGCGCGCCAAAACATGACGGGGCTCCGCAGCCTCTCATCGGCGTCACGCCAACAGACTTCTACTATATGTGCGTCGCCCCCCCAGGGGCGACGCGCGCACCGAGACATCTTATCGCATATGCGTCGTGGCGGGCGCTTTCTGGCCGCGCCGCTCGCGAAACGGTGTACTACAAGATTGGTATACTACAGGTTCGGGTCGGACGCGCGCCTCCAAGGAGGACATCTACAAGCCTCGTCAAAAATTACCCTGGCGACGTACCCAACCCCTGCGCAAAAGCGGGGCGCAAATAGTTTAGGATACTTTATAAGGGGGCGATGACGGAGCGAGGGTTACATATGTCTGCAGACGGAATTCGGGAGACTCGCAGGACACTGCTACAGGAAAAGGGCTTGATAAAGCTGATGATTTACAATTCCTGAGCACTCCTAGCCACTTCGAAAACGGGGATCACCAGCAGGCCTCGAAAATGGCGACAGTTTCGCAGATCGCAGCCCCCCAGGGATGGCGAGGTCTAATTTGAATCCGCGCGTGGCCCTCACTGTGCTGGCCCCCCCAGCAGGCCTCGAAAATGGCGACAGTTTCGCAGATCGCAGCCCCCCATGGATGGCGAGGTCTAATTTGAATCCGCCCGTGGCCCTCACTGTGCTGGGCCCCCCCAGCAGGCCTCGAAAATGGCGACAGTTTCGCAGATCGCAGCCCCCCATGGATGGCGAGGTCTAATTTGGATCCGCCCGTGGCCCTCACTGTGCTGGCCCCCCAGCAGGCCGAAATGCGACAGTTTCGCAGATCGCAGCCTTGCCCCCCTCCATGCTGGGCCCCTCCACATCACGGGCCTCGAAAATGGCTGACAGTTTCACAGAGCAAGTCTGCGCCCCCCATGGATGGCGAGGTCTAATTTGAATCAGCGGCGTGCCCTACACTGCCTCTCTCGGAGCTGGGGCCCGCAGGCCGGCCTCGCAATGGCGACAGTTTCGCAGATTCGCACGCCCCCAGTATGGCGAGTCTATTTTGACTCCGCCGCGGTGGCCCTCACTGTGCTGGGCCCCCCAGCAGGCCTCGAAAATGGCGACAGTTTCGCAGATCGCAGCCCCCCCAGGGATGGCGAGGTCTAATTTGAATCAGCGCGTGGCCCTCACTGTGCTGGGCCCCCCAGCAGGCCTCGAAAATGGCGACAGTTTCGCAGATCGCAGGCCCCCAGGGATGGCGAGGTCTAATTTGAATCCGCGCGTGGCCCTCACTGTGCTGGGCCCCCCAGCAGGCCTCGAAAATGGCGACAGTTTCGCAGATCGCAGCCCCCCTCAGGGATGGCGAGGTCTAATTTGGGTCCACCCGTGGCCCTCACTGTGCTGGGCCCCCCAGCAGGCCTCGAAAGTGGTGACAGTTTCACAGATCGCAGCCCCCCAGGGATGGCGAGGTCTAATTTGGGTCCGCCCGTGGCCCTCACAGTGCTGGGCCCCCCCAGCAGGCCTCGAAAGTGGCGACAGTTCCACAGATCGCAGCTCCCCAGGGATTGGCGAGGTTCGTAATATTTTTTGGGTCCGCCCCGTGGCCACCTCTCCGTGTCTGGCCCGACCCCCAGCATGGGGGGCTCGCACAAATGGGCGATAGTTGTCACAGATCGCAGCCCCCAGGGTATGGCGAGTCTAATTTGGGTCCGCCCGTGGCCCTCACTGTGCCTGGGCCCCCCAGCAGGCTTCGAAAATGGCGACAGTTTCGCAGATCGCAACCCCCCGCAGGCAAGACAGGAAAAGGCGGGAGGCAGGAGAAGGGACGCGACCACACTGCTCTATTCAAAACGAATACCCAACCAAGGAGGGTTGGGAATAAACAGAAACGCAGTTGGAAATCACGACGATCGATCTTCTCGGGCACTTGTTAGAAACTGCGTTCTTCAATGCTGCGGAGGGGTCGTCGGATTTTGGAAGCCCTTGCGTCCACGTCAGACATCTCGCGTCGGCATTGGAGCAGCGCTGACCATACAATCACCGAAAACAGAATCCCTCAGTTTATTTTTGACGAGGGTTGTAGTGTCAGCGTGTCTCTGTGCGCCCCATCCTGGCTCCCGGCCCGCGCCGCCTCCACGCCGGAGCCTGCCAGAGGCGCTGCAGGGCCGAGGCGCCCCCGGCTCTCCACGCCGCCAGGGGCACCCCCAGAGGCCTGCCGTCGAGGGGCGAGGCACGCGGAGTGCGGCCCAGACGTCGAGGCATCTTGTCGATGCCGACCTTGGTCTACACCTTAGGCGATGTTTAAGAAAACTTGAGTTTTCGGCCAGAGTCTCGATTATTCTTAACGTTTCAATGTAAATCTTAAGATTTTAATTGAAATGTTGGGTTTTTTTATTCAAGTTCTGAGACTATGAATTTCTTAACCCATGATTTCTTAAGCATTTCGCAGGGTGTAGGTTTGTGGAGGACGATCAAGTGGAGAGGAAGCGTGCTGCCAAGTGATTTCCAGATGTCTAAAGCATGTTTCAGGCCTGTTCTAAACATGTAAGGAACATGTTGGAAGCGTTTTTAGAACATGTTTCACACATTTTTAGATACATCTTTACTGCAATGATCGGATTGTCAGAGTGTCCATTGTCATGGCATCCACAAGTCTAGGTCCAGGCGGGTCGTCGCCGATCCGCGAGGCGGCTCCACGAATCGACGATGGCCAAGATGGACGGCGACCAAGATCGACACCGACGTTTCCGCGTTCACTCATGTCCACGGTCCCCGTCTTCTTTCCCTCCATCCTGGGCCACCTGAGGGGGTGCCCTGCATGGTTCCATCGGGGCCTCGCTGGAAACGCCCAGGGCCGCCGTTGCCCGCTGGCTTTCGGGCCACACCTCGGCTCTGCGGCGGCCGTTCGGGACGATCCGGGTACCCCCAGCACGCCCTCGGCGAGGCGCAGCCGCTGATGCGAATCCTACCCGCGCCGATTCACGATTTAGGCAACTCGATGGGCGGCGGGGGGGTAGGGTTCGGCATTCGTTCAGCAGGTGGCAGAGGCTGAGCCCTACCCTCGCCTCCCATCGATCCGGGAGAGTCACAAGGTCGGTGGGTGCACGGTCGGGAAGTTTTGGATCGCGCGTCGCTCCGCCGGTTCGTGGCCCACGACGCCTCGGCGCGGCACGCTGTCCACTTCGCGGCCCCCAGTCGCCCACGCCCCGAGCTCTCTTTGCGGGGCGGGAGAATGACCACAGCCACTGCTTCTTGTTTTGCGCCGCCTTCCAGCCGGCCGAAAAAGAAGCAGTGGCTGTGGTCAGTTCCCTGGTGCCAAGACTAACGAAAATGACCACAACCACTGCCTCGTCCCTGCTGGCTGGAAGGCGGCAGCAGAAGAAAAGCAGTGGCTGTGGTCGTTTGCGCGTCCCGTACTCTCTGCCAGCCTCCCACCCCGCGGAGCGGAGCGACACGCGACCTGCACGCGCAGAGCCCTGCGGCTGCGCGTCGCCACGGGCCGCCGCGGCGACGCGCGGAGAGCCGAAGTCCCCGACCGCAGGGGGAGGAGGAGGAGGAGGAGGAGGAGGAGGAGAGGAGGAAAGAGGAGAGGGAGGATGGAGAGTAAGTGAGAGGAGGGGATGGGAGGAGGAGGAGGAGGAGGAGGACGAGGAGGAGGAGGAGGAGGAGGAGGACCAGTGTAACCCCAAGAGGCATCAACGATGTTGGAATACACCCCCCCTCCAAGCTCCCTCTTCATAGGCCTCTATTCACAACGGCTCGTTTTTACTGAGGGAACTGCCTCGTTGGAAGATAACTGTTTGAAGACCCTGACGCATGCCAAAACATTCTCCTCGGGATTCCAACGCAACGGATCAACCTGACTGTCGCGTCTTGACGATCCGGAATGGTTCCAGAACGCCATTCCTGGGACTTGAACACCGCGAGTCAACATAACTTGTGCACCCTCATAATCCTAAGTCCTTCCAACACGCCATCTCTGGCACGTAGAGCATGGGAATCCGTGAAACTCCAGGGGTTCCGTAAAGCTCTTGCATATTTTTAAGACGAGTGTGCGCGGCGCTAATGTGAAAGCCACATGTTGAAAAGGAACCGCCCTCAATCCGTAAAGCTCTTGCAAATTGTTAAGACGAATGCGCGGCGCTAAGGCGAGAGCAACATTTTGAACACGTCTCGCTTTCAATCCGTGAAGCTCTTGCAAATTTTGAAACGAATGTGCTCGGCGCTAAGGCGAGAGCAACATTTGGCAAACCACTCGCCCTCAATCCGTGAAACTCTTTGCAAATGTTTAGAACGAATGTGCGCGGCGCTAAGGCGAGAGCCACATGTTGAAAACGACCCGCCCTCCATGTGTGAAACTGATGCCAGTTATTCAGCGTCAGAATCATAGATAGTGAGGAAGCCTCAGGTGAAACGCCCGGCCCGCCCTAAAAAGTGGCCACGGGGTGCGACAGGGAGAAGTTTTGATGAGAAGAAGGAATGGAGGAGGAGGAGGAGGAGGAGGAGGAGGGGAGGAGGAGTGAGGGGAGGGACGGAGTAGGAGGAGGAGGAGGAGGAGGAGGAGGAGGAGGAGCAAGAAGGTGGAGAGAGGGGCAGGAGGAGGAGGAGGAGGATGAGTTAGGAGGAGGACGAGCCAGGTGGAACAGCAGAGGTAGGAGCCGGAGGAGGAGGGCGGAGGCAGAAGAGGGAGGGAGCAGTTGAGAGGTGTGAGCAGGAGAGAATTAGGAGGAGGAGGAGGAGGATCAGGAGTAGGAGGAGCAGGAGGAGGAGGAGGAGTGAGGAGGAGATGAGGGAGGAAGGAGGAGCAGGAGTAGGAGGGAGAGGGGGGGAAGGTGGCGGTCACAACAAACCGATGCCTGTGTAACTTGCTGCTCTTCCTCCAGCGGCCGCGCGCGCCCGCCCGCGGAGCCCGCCGGCCATGCGGCGGGCGCCCGCCGCGCGGCCGTCGGGCGCATGGCCCCCTCCTCGTGCGGCTCGCGGCCCGCCTCCTCGCGGCGTGCGGGCAGCGCCGGGCGCCTGTCGGCGCCGCCGAGGCCCCCGGGCAGCGCCTCCTCGCGGCCGCGGTCGGGCAGCGCCGCCTCGGCGGCGGCGCGCGCCGCCTTCGCCGCCTCGCCGAGCGCGCGGCCGTTTGCCGTCGCGGGGCCCCGGCCGCAGGCGCCCGTGGCTCCAGCCCCGTCTTCGGCGGCGCGCCCGAGGGGGTTGGCGCGAGGGGGGCGGCGCAGCCTCTGACGCTGAAGAAGAGGGCTAGTAATAACAGTATTAACCGTCGTATTTCTTGTGCGACTACTACTACTACTACTACTACTACGACTACTACTACTACTACTACTACTACTATTACTACTACTACTATTAATAATAATATTAATAATAATAACAATCGTCGTCGTAATACTAGTGCTAATAAGAAGAGTATTAATACTAATCATTTTGCGACTCATGATCAAAACAATACTACGCATCACAACAATAGCCGTACTGCTAACACGCACAATCACCATTTCCATAGCACTACTTTTTATTGAGTATAATGATAATGAGTAGACTGTGGAAAAGACAAGTACAACCAACACCACTAATACCACTCACACCAAGAAACATATCAGAGCAATAATCCCATCATTAAGACTACTAGAAATATTCCCAATAAGAACAATAACAAAGCACTACCAATACGACTAATACCCACATGTATTCTTACAACTAAGAAGGCTACTAGGAAACACTGTGCGAATAATTTTGATAGTATTAAGTTCAAGAAGACACATCGTAGTACTAACAAGCAGCAGACACGCAGCAGAAACAGGTGAATCACTTTCGGGGGTCTGCGCAGATTTTCTTGGATGGGTGCCGGGTCCCTGTCCCTGGCGCGCGGAGCGATCCAGGGGCGGCGCCAGAGGCGCCAGGGAGGGGGGCCCAGCGCCGATCCAAGAAAATCCGCTCGGATCTCTGACAGTTAAAGCTTGTGCATTTTTTTTTGTTTTGGTGTGTTTTCTCTCTCTCTCTCTCTATATATATATATACATAATCACATGTGTGTATGTATGCATGTATGTACATATACATATACATATACATACACATATACATACACACATACATACACATACACATCTACAAATCCATATACACATACATTTACATATATACACATATTTTTAATATATCGATACATGCACGTGTGCATGTACCTGTACATATACATATACATATACATTTGCATATGCATATACATGTACAAACACATTTGCATATCCATATCCATATACATATGCATTTACATATACATATACACATGCATATACATATGCATATACATGTACATATACATATACATGTACATGTACATGTACATATACATATACATATACATGTACATGTCAATCTACATATACATATACATATACATATACATATACATATACATATACACATACATATACATATACATATACATATACATATGCATATACATTCACATGTACAGATCCATATACATCTACATACACATATACATTTACACATCCACATATACATACATCTACATATACATATACATATACATATACATACACATATACATGTACATATCCATATACATATGCATATACATATACAAAACATATCCATATCCGTATACATATAATATACATATGCGTATACATATACATATACATATTCATATTCATATACAGGTACATATACATATACATATACATATACATATACACATACATATCTATATACATATACATATACGTATACACATACATATACACACGCATATACATATACATATACATATACATATAGCTGTACACATACATTTACATATACATATATATGTACATATATACATACATACATACATTTACACAACAATATATATATACACATATACATAGACAAACACATATACATTTACTAGACATATACACATACATATACCCATCCATAGCCATATCCATATACATCTACAGATACATCTACATATACAGATGTATATGACGTCCTCGCGTCGTTACCAAAACACGACGCAGGGTTGTGGGTGACTTTTTGCCTTCCAGGGGCCCTTGCCAGGCCCCAGGGCCGTCACAAAACAGCTCAGGATGAGCAGCCGCTCCCCAGGGAAGGGTGCAGACTTCTGGGGAGCCAAGTCTTGAACAATAGGCACCGCGACGGATGTCTGGGGGCCATGGCTGACGACGGCCGTGGCGTGGCACCGCCGGCCGCCGCCTCTCGGGAGCGCCCGCCCGCGCCAGTGCCCGCGCCGTCGATTCCGTCGCCCGCGGCTTCCAGGTCCCGTGGGGACACCCCCCGCTTCTGGCCCCAGCGCGCGAACCTTGAGATCCGACGCTCCCAAACAAAACAAAAATTTGAGCAGGCGGTTTTTGGCCGTTTTCGGCCTCTGGGGTCTCTCGCCGGGCCTCGGGAGCGTCAAAAAACGATTCAGGACGAAAAACCGGTCCCGGGGAAGTGGTCCGGACCTCCTGGGTCCACGCACCACAAAAATTGGAGCAGCCGGATGTCTGGGACCGGGAGCGCGGCCACGCCAGGTGGTGGACTGCGGGTTCCCCGAGCTGTTGGGGAGGCCACTGCGGGAGCACCTGGGGAGGGGCGCTCCAGGGACGTCTTGGGGCTGTCTTGGGTTTTTTTTCATGGCCCTGTGGGGCCTCTTCCTGGGGGCCTCTGGGTTCCTCTTGGGGCTCCCTGGGGCCGTCGGAGGGCGTTCTTAGGCCGTCTGGCACCCTCGGGGGGTGTCCTGAGGGCTTCCCTGGGCCGTCTTGGGGCTCCCCGGGGGCCCTTCTGGGTCGTCTTGCGTCTCCAAGGCCCTCCTGGGGGACCTCTTGGAGCCTTCTTCGGGCCTCCGGGGGTGGCCTCTTGGCCCGTCTCGAGGCCATCTTGGGCCGTCGCCTGGGACAGCCTTGGGTCCTCTTTGAGGTACCCTGAATCTACTTGGAGGCTACCGGGGCCATCTTGAACCGACTTGATTGGGCGTTGCGTAATGGGGGGGTCATAAATGGGGGGTTGGTGAGGGTGGTCCGAAAAGGTACCCAAACGGTACCTAAACGAGCCCCCTGGGGGTCCAGAGGGGCCCGAAAGGGGCACGAAAGGGGACCGTTTCTGACCCCCCCATTGATGACCCCCCCATCAAGCCACGCCCAACTTGATGACGACCGAGGCCTACTTGGACGGCCACCTGGAAAGCCGATGGGAGATGTCTTTTCCGCTTGGCCGGCGGGTTGGGCCTGAGGCTACTGGGAACATCTTGGAAGGGCCCACCAGAGGTATAGCAGCCGTCATGCCAAGCACCCCTCCAGCACGCCACGGGGCGCTGGATCTAGTGGCCTCTGGTCCATCTTGCCACAGCGCCTGGGTCGGGGATAAGAGGCGTCTTCGAGGCTTCCAGGAGACTCTGGGAAGTCCTCTTCGGGCCTCTCGGAGGCCTCTTCGGGAGCTAAGCTCGGCCACCTGGGGGCCTCTCGGGGGCCTCCTGGTGACACCTTGCGGGCCTCAAGGACTCTGGGACCCCCTTGGGGGGTGATCTCGGGAACCATCTTAGGGTGCAGGTCACCAGACAAAACCTTCGAGTTCCCCATCTGGGGCCCCTTTTGGGGGCCTCTGAGGGGGCCTCTTGGGCCTCTTTTGGGGCACTTCTTGGGGCTCTCTTCGGGATCTCTTGGGTTGTCTTGGACGCTCTGGAGACCGAAAACGCCATTTTGCCAACATATATAAAAAACAATGCTCTTCGTGCTTTGGGTTTTGCAGCCTGTTCGCAACATGCCTCCTGCTTTCTCCCTCTCGCCCTCTCCCCCTCCCTCCTGGGCAATCCATTAGAGGTTACCGATGCGCTTCTGGCGCTCTCGATGGCACTTCTGGAGCAGATTTCGCTAGCCGCTCCGGCACCGGGGGAAGTTCGCTCGCAGTATGCTCTGTCGATCCTCTTTTCGCTCGCCTGGGCAAGCACTGCTTGGCTGACTCGCTGCCCACTCCCTGTTATCCGTTCCCTCCTCCTCCTCCTCCTCCTCCTCCTCCTCCTCCTCCTCTTGCTCCTCCTCCTCCTCCTCCTTCCTCCGCTGCCACCACCTCCTCCTCCTCCTCCTCCTCCTCCTCCTCCTCCTCCTCCTCCTCCTCCTCCTTCCTCCGCTGCCACCACCACCTCCTCCTCCGCCCTTTTCCCCTGGTGCCCCCCGGGGATGTGCGAGTCTGCCCGGGGACCCACGGCGCTCAGGCACGGGACCTTTTGTGGGGGCCCGCGCCGCGGCGGCCTGCGCAGGCCTGCCCGGCTCCGCTGCGGTGGCCACGCCCGTGTTGGTTTGTCTGCGCTGGCCAGGGCCACGAAGGACTGCAACGGGGCCACGAAGGGGAGCGAGGGGGCCACGAAGGGCTGCAACGAGGCCACGAAGGGCCGGAACGGGGCCACGAAGGGCAGCAATGGGGGCCACGAAGGGCTGCAACGGGGCCACGAAAGAAAGAGCGAGGGGGCCACGGAGGGCTGGCTTGTCACCACCCACCAAACCAGCCCAACCCAACCCGAATGCCCCGAGTGGCCTTCCAGTTCCTCCATTTCCAGTGGGGTGGGGGGGGGTCGGGGAACATGGAAAAAACACAGCATGGGACCCGTACCCCCCCCCAGCCCGAAATTCGGGCGAACATCGGGCCTTTGGGTTGGGTTGGGGTGGTTTGGTAGGTAGTCGTGTTGGCAGGCGATTCCGGGCTTGATTCGTGCATGCAGTTGGGCACGATTGGCATGCTCGCGAGAAGAGAGCAGCGGCCCAAGAGGCCTCCCGAAGATCCCCAGGAAGGTCCCCTTGGGGCCATCGCAGGCCACTCGGGAAGTGTGCCTCCCACGCGTTGCCGAGCACTTCTGCTCTGCGGTCGCGAACTCGCTGTTGGGTCCAAAAGAAAAACGAGCTCCCAGCGCTGGGCGCTCCGGGAGCGCGCGCGCCCAGCAGTCCACAGAGCCCCGGGGGTCTGGTCCCTTCCAGGAGGGGAAAACACACACACAGACACAATGAATCGTCGATCCCGAGGAAAATTTGGAAGACTATGGGAAGTGGGGGGGAGGACGAAAATCCAAAAATATGGGAAAATATGGGGAAACCGGGTATTTGTGTGTATTTATTTGTGTGTCCCAGGGCCCCTTCGCCCTTGTCATTTTCACAGTCCTCGGAGCAGAGAGCTCGGACGGGGGGCCGACGCCGCTCCGCCTCGGTGCCTCAAGAAGGATCGGTGCTGCCTTCCCTTCCGGGCCAGGCGGGCATGCACCGATCGTGGCACCAGGGTGGGCCCGGCCAGGATCGGTGTGTGTGTGTGTGTGTGTATGTGTGTGTTCGGGGGCGGAAAAGAGGGGGGTGATGACTAGGGGGGGGTGGATATCATGGCGCGGGCCATGATATTTCCCCAGATTTCGTGGCGCCTCTTCTTGTTTTATTACGTCCCAGGCCCCCCAGCTGGGCCGCGCACATGCCGCCGGTCATGATTTGCGCCCCCCCCTCTTGGACACCCCCCTCTTTGCCGCTCCCGAGTGTGTGTGTGTGTGTGTGCTTCGCGTCCTCCTGCTCCGAGGAGGGCGCGGGGCATCTCAGCAGCACCCCCGCCTTCTGCGAGCCGAGCCCCTCTGAGAAGCCCTCTGCCCTCGCAGACGGTAGCCCCCCTCGCCCCGAGATTTCTCCCCTCTGGCGCGCAACGGCGTTACCCGGGCCAGCCGCCCCCCCCCCCCCCCCCCAGGTAACAGTAACGATCGTGTGTAGGAGGGTGCTTGGTCCCCTCCCCACATGCTGGTGCTCGCGCGCGTACCACGGCGATCGCAGCGCACCCCAACCTCGACGTGCCCCACCCCGCCCGAGCGTTAGCGTTACCTGGGGCCCCAGCCCCCCGCCCCCCCCCGGTAACGACCGCTAGCGGAAATACTTCGGAGGGACGCCAACAATACACACCCACCAGCCTTGGCCAGGTCCACTCTGGGCCCTGGACTGGGGCATAGACCTCCAGGCCCAGGCCAGGAGGGCCTGTACACTTAGTCCAGGGCCAAGGATGGGCCTGGCCAGGGATGCTAGTGGCGAATTGTTTGGAGCTCGCCTACTACTAATGATCATAGTAATACTAATTCTATGAAGTATACTACCACTACGACTACTACTACTACTACTACTACTACTACGACTACTACTACTACTACTACTACTACTACTACCACCACCACCACCACCACCACCACCACTACTACTACTACTACTACTACTACTACTACTACTACTACTACTGCTACTGCTACTACTGCTACGACTACTACTACTACTACTACTACTACTGCTTCTACTACTACGACTACCACTATTACCTACTACTACCACTACTACCATTACCATTACTGCTGCTATTACTACTACTGCTACTACTACTACTACGACGACGACTACTACTACTACTACTACTACTACTAGTACTGCCACTACTACTACTACTACTACTACTACTACTGCTACGACTACTTACTACTACTACTACTACTACGTACTACTTTCTACATACTACTACTACTACTACTACTACTACTACGATACCTTGACGAAAACCCCCCCCCTTACTACTACGACTACTACTACCAATACTACTAACTACTACTACTACTACTACTACACCACTACGACTACTACTACTACTACTCACTACGTACTACTACTACTACGTACTACTATTACTACTGACTACTACTTCTACTACGACGACTACTACTACTACTACTACTATCACTAGTAGTACTACTACTACTACTACTACTACTACTACTACTACTACTACTACTACTACTACTACTACTACTACTACTACTACTACTACTACTCACTACTACTACTACTACTACTACTACTACTACTACTACTACTACTACTACTACTACTACTACTACTACTACTACTGCTACGACTACTACTACTACTACTACTACTACTACTACTGAAACTGTTACTATCACTAGTACTACCACCTTTACTACTACTACCACTGCCACTACTACTACTACTACCACTACGTAAAAAAAAAACACTACTACTACTAACTAATAAATACTATACTACTACTACTACTACTACTACTACTACTCTACTACTCCTGCTACTACTACTACTACTACTACTACTACTACTACTACTACTACGACTACTACTACTACTACTACTACTACTACTACTACTACTACTACTACTACTACTACTACTACTACTACTACTACTACTATGCATTGTATCAACATTAATCATCGGATTCAGTCTCACCACCCCGCGAGCCCTTCTTTGAAGCCTCCGAGCCCTTCCCGAGGAGCCGCCCCTGCCTTCTTCTCAGAAGACCGCCCCCTTCGCCCCGCCCACCGCGGCGCGCCGCCCGCGTCTTCTGGGAGGCTCGAGGGCGAGGTGCTCCGGGCACTCGCCGCTCGCTCGGGCACGGTGGTCGCGGCCGTCGGCGGCGGAGAGGACTGCGTGCGCCCCGGGCTGTGCCTGGTCACGTACCCGGGGCCTCCCGCGCACCAGGACTCGTCGAATATGGCTGTCAGGGGTGAAGCCCCAGCCATGGTCGCGTCGTAAAAAATCAGGGCGGGAGTTTTTTTGCTATTTTCGGCCTCGGGGGGCCCTCGCCGAGCCTCGGGATTCTCAAAAAACGGCTCAGGACGAATAACCGGTCCTGGGGAAAGGGTCGGGCCTTCCGGGGACGTCGCATGTCTGGGGCTGGAGTAGTGAGGACAGATGGGGGTCCAGAGCGAGCGCAGCAGCACCTGCAGTAGTTCTTGCACGGATGCAGCAGCCTGCGGACTGGACGCCAGAGTTGCGCGTCGATGCAAGCGTATGTTCTTCTTTCAAGCGCAATAGTTTTTTGCACCCCTCGCAGTAGTTCGTGGCCCCCCTGTAGTAGTTCCCCCAAGAGTTCGTGCAGTAGTTCGCGCAAGCGAGCTGATGCACCTGCCACCGCCCCCCCATTGGCTTAAGTCGGGCCTGCCCCTCTACAGGAGGAATGTTCAAAAGCAGTCCCAATCCATATTCCTCTTTCTATATTTTTACAAGCCCGGGCGGGGGGAAAACCCGTCCCCCCCCCAAAACCGGACTCCGGGGATCTGGGGCTTTGGGACCCTTCGGACGGGCCTCGAAGCGGCCCCTGGGCCTCGCAGGGCGTTTTGCCAAGCCTTCCCAGCACACCTAGGGCGATCAGGGGGGTTCATCGGAGACGTCCCAGAGACCCCCAAGACAGCACAAGAGCGCTCCAAGAGTGACCGACGTGACCTCAAGATGGCCCAGGAGGCCTCCAGGACGGCCCCGAAGAGGCCTCCAAGAGCACTCCCAAGAACGCCCCCCGAGGCAAAAATCATTGATTTTCTGTTGGTTTTTGGTGAATGTTGGGGTTCTTCTCTTTTCGGCTTCCGACGCTCCAAGACGGTGGTCTTCTGGGCGTCCGAAGCCGCCTGTGAGGCTCCAAAATCGCCCCACCACCATCCGAAAGGGCTTCCAGGCAGTCCAAGAGAGCCCCAAAACGGCACAACACGGGTCCAAGATGGCCCTCAGCGAGCCCCATGACGGCCCAAGACGGCCCAAAGACATCCTCCGAAGCATTCCAAATCCTGACCTGGTCGTTCAGGGAGACCGCGGTTGCAGGCAGGGTGGCCCGAGGAAGCCCCTGGAGGCCCCCAGGATACGCCCAGGAGGCCTCCAGAAGGCCTTAAGAAAGCCTGAAACAACTTTCGTGAGGCCCCCAGAGGCTCTCCAAGGAGGAGCCTCCGCAAAAAAGAGCTGAGGAGGATGGGGAGAATGCGCAGGGTGTGGCGAACATAAGGAAAAAAAAACATGGAGGAAGGATAACGCATAACATTATTATAGCGGCGATGCCAGAAAAGGCAACAAAGCGTTATCGCTAACTTGTCAGCTTGACCTTCCTGCTATTCCGCCTGCGTACCAAACTTCAAGGACCAAGGTGCATGGCGCGAAGCGCCATTGCAGTCTTGTATGTATGTATGTATGTATGTATGCATGCATGTATGTATGCATGCATGTATGTATGTATGTATGTATGTATGTATGTATGTATGTATGTATGTATGTATGTATGTATGTATGTACGCATGCATGCATGCATGCATGTATGTATGTATGTATGTATGTATGTATGTATATATATATATATATATATATATATATAGGTAAATACATCAATCACTCAATACATGTACATACTATTTTTGATCATCTTGGAATCTTTTCGGACTGTTCTTTATTTTTCGCCCAGAATCTGCCTTTAGGGTGACATGCCCGACCTATAAGCATCGGCGTTGCCCCCATCGCTCCAATCAGGAACAAATGGCTTGGTGGCGGGCGGAGGGGGCGAGTGGAGTGCAAGCTGCACAGGCAGCAGCGGGAGCAGGAGCGGCCCCGGAGCCGCAGCCGTTTTTGTCCCGCGGACTGTAGCCCATAGCCTTGGCCACCAGGAAAGATGGAATTTCGAGCACCAAGAAGAATCCCTAAACCTGAAGATTTTCGCGTGTCGAGCTCTGGGAGGCGATACTCGTTCAACACAGGACTTTGGATTAACGTAGTGTGTGTGTGTGTGCGCGTAAAACGACTGTTCAAACGTAACAGTAATTGATGTGCGGCAATGGGGATGATAAAGTAACCTACCTCATCGTTTTCACAATTACATACATCTGGGAAATTATTTCCGAATTAATTTCCGTTACATTCCATAAATTCAATTGAAGCTGATATGTAACCTAGGATTTCGAAAGAGGTCTAGAGGAGAACATCGTTTTCGTTTGGTGACGGGGGTTCTACATCTTTTCATTGGACTCCTGAGTCCAGATTCCAAGTTCGGATCCGATCGAAATTAATTAATTAATTAATTAATTAATTGATTTCCGGATTCCTGGCAGAAAGGACGGTGATACAAAATTATAGAATAGCAGCGAAGGTGAGCAGAGGAGAGGAGGAGAACAGAAGATAGAAGAACGGTTGAAACAAGAACAACAGGACAGCAGCAGAGCAGTGGGGGAGAAGAGAAAATGCTTCATTGATGGGGGTGGCAGTGCCGCGACCCACGCCGATGGTATCAGCCCTCGTAGCCAGAACGCCTCAGCGTGGTCCTGAATTGATTCCTGAATTGCATGGATTCCTGAATTGATTCCTGAATTGATTTCTGAATTGATTCCTGAATTGATTCCTGAATTGATTCCTGAATAGGAGTGTACAAAATCGAGGCTGGAGCGTTTTCTCGGGTTGCCCAGAAATTCTCCCGAGAAGGTCCCCCAGGAAAGGTGCCTTCAATTCCTGAATTGATTCCTGAATGATTCCTGAATTGATTCTTGAATTGATTCGAGAATTTTTATTCCTGAATTATTCCTGAATGATTCCTGAATTGGATGGACATTCCCGGAATTCCTGGCATGCACCTCCTGGGTCCATTCCTGAATTGATTCCTGAATGGATTCCTGAATGGATTCCTGAATTGATTCCTGAATTAGAGCGTGAAAAATCGAGTCCGAAGTTTTTTTTATCCCAATTCCTGAATTCATTCCTGAATTGATTCCTGAATTGATTCTTGAATGTGCACCTGGATTGGAGCCTCGCGGCGCTGGAGCGTTAACCCATTTCTGCGTTAATTTTTTCATTCATTAATTCATTCATTACTTAATTGCCTATGATTAAGTAATGCATTAAGTAATTAATTACTTAATTAATTGATTAATTAATTAATGAATTAATTCATTTAATAATTAAGTAATTCAGTAATTAATTAATTGATTGATTAATTAATTAATTCAATAATTAATTAATTAATCAATCAATCAATCGATTAATCAATCAATCAATTAATTAATTAATTAATTAATTAATTAATTAATTGATTAATTATTGATCTAATAATTAATTAACAAATTAAATAATTAATTAATGCATCCCGGGCCGGCCCCCGCGTCGGCACCTGAGCCGAAACCGGCGCCGGCGCCGGCTCCAGCCGGCGCCGGAAAAATTAATTCCGAGGCGCGCCCGGGAAGCCTTCCGGGCCAATTCCGGCACCCGGACCGGCGCTCGAGCCGGACGCCCGGGCCGGCGCCCGGGGTGGCGCCCGGGGCGGATCCGGCGCCGGCGCCGGCAATGAATCCGAGGCCGTGCCGACAAAAGGCCACTCCAATACACATTTTTCTTCCGAAAGTGCTGAATTTCTGCTCCCGGCGCCCGGGAAGCCTTCCGGGCCAATTCCGGCACCCGGGCCGGCGCTCGAGCCGGACCCCCAGGCGGCGCCTGGGCCGGCGCCTGAGCCGAATCCGGCGCCGGCGCCGGCTCCGGCCGGCGCCAGAAAATTGAATTCCGAGGCCGTGCCCAAAAAGGCCACTCCAATAAACATTTTTCTTTCGAAAGTGCTGAATTTCTGCTCCCGGCGCCCGGGAGGCCTTCCAGGCCGATTCCGGCACCCGGGCGGGCGCTCGAGCCGGACGCCCAGGCCGGCGCTCGGGCCGGCGCCTGAGCCGAATCCGGCGCCGGCGCCGGCTCCGGCCGGCGCCGGAAATTGAATTCCGAGGCCGTGCCGGAAAAAGGTCACTCCAATATACATTTTTCATTCGAAAGTGCTGAATTTCTGCTCCTGGCGCTTGGGAGGCCTTCTGGGCCGATTCCGGCACCCGGGCCAGCGCTCGAGCTGGACGCCCAGACCGGCGCCCGGGCCGGCGCCTGAGCCGCATCCGGCGCCGGCGCCGGCCCAGGCCGGCCCCGGAAAATTGAATTCCGAGGCTGTGCCGGAAAAAGGCCACTCCCATACACATTTTTCTTTTTGAAAATGTTGAATTTCTGCTCCCGGCGCCCGGGAAGCCTTCCGGGCCGATTCCGGCACCCAGGCCGGCCCCCGCGTCGGCACCTGAGCCGAAACCGGCGCCGGCGCCGGCTCCAGCCGGCGCCGGAAAAATTAATTCCGAGGCGCGCCCGGGAAGCCTTCCGGGCCAATTCCGGCACCCGGACCGGCGCTCGAGCCGGACGCCCGGGCCGGCGCCCGGGGTGGCGCCCGGGGCGGATCCGGCGCCGGCGCCGGCAATGAATCCGAGGCCGTGCCGACAAAAGGCCACTCCAATACACATTTTTCTTCCGAAAGTGCTGAATTTCTGCTCCCGGCGCCCGGGAAGCCTTCCGGGCCAATTCCGGCACCCGGGCCGGCGCTCGAGCCGGACCCCCAGGCCGGCGCCTGGGCCGGCGCCTGAGCCGAATCCGGCGCCGGCGCCGGCTCCGGCCGGCGCCAGAAAATTGAATTCCGAGGCCGTGCCCAAAAAGGCCACTCCAATAAACATTTTTCTTTCGAAAGTGCTGAATTTCTGCTCCCGGCGCCCGGGAGGCCTTCCAGGCCGATTCCGGCACCCGGGCGGGCGCTCGAGCCGGACGCCCAGGCCGGCGCTCGGGCCGGCGCCTGAGCCGAATCCGGCGCCGGCGCCGGCTCCGGCCGGCGCCGGAAATTGAATTCCGAGGCCGTGCCGGAAAAAGGTCACTCCAATATACATTTTTCATTCGAAAGTGCTGAATTTCTGCTCCTGGCGCTTGGGAGGCCTTCTGGGCCGATTCCGGCACCCGGGCCAGCGCTCGAGCTGGACGCCCAGACCGGCGCCCGGGCCGGCGCCTGAGCCGCATCCGGCGCCGGCGCCGGCCCAGGCCGGCCCCGGAAAATTGAATTCCGAGGCTGTGCCGGAAAAAGGCCACTCCCATACACATTTTTCTTTTTGAAAATGTTGAATTTCTGCTCCCGGCGCCCGGGAAGCCTTCCGGGCCGATTCCGGCACCCAGGCCGGCGCTCGAGCTGGACCCCCAGGCCGGCGCCCGGGCCAGCGCCTGAGCCGAATCCGGAGCCGGCGCCGGCTCCGGCCGGCGCCGGAAAATTGAATTCCGAGGCCGTGCCGGAAAAAGGCCACTCCAATACACATTTTTTGTTTGAAAATGCTAAATTTTCTGCTCCCGGCGCCCGGGAAGGCTTCCGGGCCGATTCCGGCACCCGGGCCGGCGCTCGAGCCGGACGCCCGAGCTGGCGCCGGATCCGGCGCCGGCGCCCGAGCCGGCGCCCGGGTCGAGTCCGGCTCCGGCGCCGGCTCTGGCCGGCGCCGGAAAATTGAATTCCGAGGGGTTGCCGAAAAGCGGCCACTCCAATACACATTTTTCTTTCGACAATGCAAACTTCTGCTCCAAGCGCTTTGGGCTGCTGCGTCTCAAGGATAGGTCGAGCAGACATTAAAGGAGGTAAAAGCAAGCACACGAACGCTATGGACGCGCGATGAGCTGCCACAAGCCAGCTTCCCGCCAGATCGGTCCAGAGTGGGAGGGGACGGAGCTGGGCGGGTGAAGGACCACCAGAGCACTGAGTCACTGCTCCAGCGTTTCCTCAGCCCTAGGTCTGCTGTGGGTTATCCCTGTGGTAACTTTTCTGACACCTAAATATCCATGAATAAATCAATAGACAAACAAGTAAATAATAAATTAATTAATAAATGAATGAATAAATGAATGAATACATAAATAAATAGATACATAAACGTTCGAGAAGCACTTCATATTATTTGTAGTGATGCTTATTGACTGAAGTGTCATCTGATTCTGTTCTCCTGTCCTTCACTGCTTTGTTCTGTTGCATTTACATATCTGTTTGCTTATTTTGAGTTCCTGTTTTCAGTTTACCTTGAGTCATTACAGTGATATTATGCAGTTACATTACGTAAGTTCAAAAATATTTATTAATGCTACGGGAAAGAATGTTACTACTGTTCTGGGTGCCCGAGATTATTTTTGGGATGTGGTCCTCAAGTACGAGGGGAGCACCACAACACTCGAAGAGTATAATATTCCACGAGCATGCACTCTCGGAGGTCCGCGCGCGCTTCTTCTAGCTCTGCGCTGGGCCCCCTGGCGGCGCCTCCGGCGCCGCCCCCGGGGCGCACGTCGCGCGCTCCGCGCGCCAGGGAGTCCACGCGCAGATCCGGGAAGCCCGCGCGGAGCTTCGAACTTCCATGCAACGGGCTTGCGCCGTTCCGCCGACCCCGACCCGAGGAGAAAGCACGTGCGCGGGTGAGGCCTTGCAGGGTCTCTTGGGGTTGTGCGGGGGGGGCGTCTTGCGCGCGTCCTCGGCGCGCCTCGTGACGCCTCGGTGGTTTCGGGTGCCCTTCAAACGCATATGGTAGTTTATGAAAAAAATCCTGGAGGCCTCGCGCGGCGCGCAATAGTTATCTAGTCCACACGTCAGCTCCGTACGCTATGGGTCGACGCTTGCGCGGCGATGTTCCGGCGTCAGTCCGACGTGAATCCGACGTAAATTCCGACGTAGTCCGACGTGAACCTGACGTAAATCTGACGTGCATCCGACGTACATCGGGTCTCAAGCTGCCGCGCGAGGCTTCCAGGACTCTTTCTTCGTAACGCGGTAGTGCCGTTGTTCTCTTCTTCTTCCTCCTCCTCCCCCTCCTCCTCCATCCGCTCCCCCCTCCTCCTCCATCCGCCTCCCCCTCCTCCTCCTGCTCCTCCTCCTCCTCCTCATGCTCCTCATGCTCCTCCTCCTCCTCCTCCTCCTCCTCCTCCTCTGCTTTTTCTTTGTCTTCTTCTTCTTCTTCTTCTGCTTCTTCTTCCTCCCCTCGAGGACCACCCCAGCGAGCTGTGCCTGCGCGGCGGCTGCGGCGAGCCCGTGTTCCTCGACTCGACCCCGGAGGGCGGCCGCGCCGCGGCGGCGGGCGCCTGCGAGGGCTTCGAGCTGATCCGCCTGGAGCGCTGGGAGCGGGCGCCCGCGCCGGGCAGGTGGGTGCCCGACGAGGTCGGCTGCGCTCTCGGAGATCCAACGCAGTTGGGGAAATCGAGACGGAGAGGTTGTTCGCAGAGCTCGGCCCTCGCGGGCCCTCGCCGGGCCTCGGGTCCGCCAGAATGCGGCTGAGGATGAGACACCGGTCCTGGGGAGTGGGTCGAGACTTCGGGAACCCCGCCTTGAAAAAAAAAATGCGACATCGGATCTCAGGGCTTGAGCCCCCAGTAGAGGGCACCCTACGCCTACCCCCCCACAAACTGGGGAGGGGAGGGCGGGGTTCACTTCGCTCGGGAGAGCTCCCCCGAGCGAAGCGAGTGCCACCTCCAGGGTGGTGAACGAAAGCGCAGCGGGGAGGGTTTCCGCAGCCTCCAGTCTCGGGGTGCCCGCGCTGGGGCCCGGGGCCGTCCACGGAAGAGGACTCGGGTCGCGGTGCTGGTGCCGGGGCTCAAGGGTCGGGACTTCCGTGGGCCCCGTGCGGAAAAAAGAAAAGCACAAGACACCAGGGGCCACATGCGAACCCTACCCCTACCCCCCACGATTTCCGAGGGGGAGGGTGGGGCTCACTTCGCTCGAGGGCTCCTCAGCGAAGTGACCCCCCCCCCCCTCAGAAATCGCGGGGGGTAGGGGTAGGGTTCGCATGTGGCCCCCTAAAGACGCTGGAGAGGCCGGGGTCGGAGGGGCCCGCCCCGGAGTGGCCTCTGGGGCGTGGCTTCCGCGGTGGGCGCGGGGGTGCGGGGGCGGGGGCGAGCCTGCCGGCGCGCAGGCCGCCTCGGCCGCACGGCACGCACCGGCCGGCACGCCGCGCACCACGAGCCACTCTTGCCCGGCCCTGAGATCCGACGTCATGCAAGAGCTGCTGAGTTGTAGAAAGTTTGTTTTTGTTTTGTTTTGTGTTTTTCTGTATATATTGCTATAACTTATATCAATATATACATATATAACATGTGTGTATATATATACACACAATCTATATATATAGACATATTATATCATAGATTATATATAAAGAAAAAAGAAAGTTGGATTGATTTGAGAGGGCCCTGGGGCCCGAAGCAAGACAACACCGGCCGCTGTGGAACAGCTGCGACGCTACGGTCTCGGGGAGGGCCACCTCTCGCGCGCAGCCGGCGAGGGCTTCCGCGAGCTGGGGCCGGGCTCGGTCCTGGCGGAGGTGCGCCTCAGGCTGCCGGCGCGGCTGCTGCTGAGGAGCCCGCTGCACGACCTGCCGCCGTTCCCAGAGCGCCGGCTGGCCGCGAAGCTGGGCCTGAGCCGGATCAGGGAGGCGCACCTGCACCGCCTGCTCGATGAGCTCGGCTCGAGCTGGGCCAGGGAGGACGTGAGGACCTGTCGGGCGGAGAGAGAAATCAGGGGCAGCGATAGAGGGGGGGATAGGCTTATGGGGGGTATGCAGCGACCCCCAATTATCCGTTCATCGCCGACAGGGGGCCGATAGCAACAGCCCGCCCATGAATGGGGGGATTTTCCTACCGGGGGACCTATCGCCGATCTATCGGCGAGGTATCGCCGATTCCAGGTCGATGCTTCCCCCCATGTGCCAGTCCCCCCTATCGTTGCCCCTCAAGGAAGAGAGCTGTGCACACGTGGCGCCGATGCCGCTCGGGACTCGGTGTGTGTCTTCCTCCGCGGCCAGGGCAGCGGGGGCGCATGCACCGACTCTGGGCCTGGGGTGAGGCTCGCCATGGTGTGTGTGTGTGTGTGTGTCGTCGTGTCGGTGTTCCAGTGGCCGCCAATGCGCACCAGGCTGCTCGCGTTTCAGTCTACTTCGAGGTGAGTCGTCTCCTCGGTTTCCTGGCCGCTGGACGCTTTGTTTGGACTTGCAGCTCCTCTTTTACACCGCTCATCGCTGCATTGACAGTGTGCACGTTTTGTACACTGTGCCTCCGACAACGTGCGATCGCAATTGGCACTTCCATCTGTGCTGCTCGCGCCTGAGGACCCTCTGCGCCGCCGACTTGAAAAGTGTGTGTGTGTGTGTGTGTGTGTGTGTGTGTGTGTGTGTGTGTGTGTGTGTGTGCGCGTGTGCGCAGTTCTCGTCTCCCGAGCGCTGAAGGCGGACCTCGAGGAACAGCAGGCCGCATAAAGAAGAACTGCTGGAGGCCCGCGTGGGTTCCTCGGGTCGGCGCTGGACCCCGCTCCCTGGCGGCGACTCCGCCAGCAATTACGTTTTCGTTTCGATCCGCGGCCCCAGAGTGAAGGCGGGCGTGTCCCCCTACAGGGGGATTTTCGACGAAGAATAAAAAAGACCACCAAAATATAATCCAAAAATAGTCCAAGCATCGTCAGGGGACTATGTTTTGGGTATTTTTTGCAATTGTTGTAGCATCTTTGGGGGCATTTTTCCTTTTCCGTCGAGAATCCCTTTGTAAGGGGGACACGCCCGACGTAAGCCCAGAGGTCCCGGCCCCTTCTCCAGGGGCTGCCCTGCGCCCGCGATCCATTTGTTGATGGCTTCGGGGCCCGACATCGGGCCCCGACGGCCGACGTCGAGGCAGGGCCGCCCGGAGGAGCGGAAGAATCATGCCGTCTGTGGTCTGGGTCCTCCTCCTCCTCTTCCTCCTCTTCCTCCTCCTCCTCCTCCTCCTCCTCCTCCTCCTCCTCCTCCCCTCGGCGGCGGGAGGCTCGAGCGAGGCGCGGGGCCCCCAAAGCAGGGAGGGCGCCAGCGGCGGGGAGGCTTCCACTGGCGGCTTCCATCCAGGCCTCTCTCTCTCTTTCTCTCTCTCTCTCTCTCTCTCTCTCTCTCGCTCAGGACGGAGGACGAGATGTGTGAGCTGCTGGCCTGCTGCGACGAGCAGCTGCGCGTGACCCGGCCGGTGCGCATCGGCCGCGCCCGGATAGAGGCCGGGTCGCGGGTGCGGCGCGCTGGCTGCGCTGCCGACGGCGCGCTGCGCCAGGGTCTCACGCTGGGCGCCCTGCAGGAGATGCCGCTACCCGCGAAGGCTGGCTGGGATGCCGCTCCTGGGAGGTCAAGTCGGGCGCGTCCCTCTACAGGAGGATATTAAAGAATAGTCCAAACAGTTTTGACCATTTCGGAGTATGTTCAGATGATTTTTTATTCATTGGCTGACGCCGCACCGCCGACCCCTTGGGGCAGCAGTAAGAGTAAAAAACGGAGTTTGCTGAACGATTTCTGGGGAATCTTAGGGTTTCAGCTTCTTTGGATTTCGTCGGGGGCGGTTGGCGGATCGCCGCTCTGCTCTTGGGCTTCACTGGGCTCTCCTGGCAGCACTTTTGAGGCCTCTTGGGAGCCGTTTTGAGGCCTCTAGGAGCAAGAGCCTCTTTTGGGCCTCTCGGGGGCCTCGTGGGAGCCCCTTGGAGACCGATTGGCGCCTCATCAAGTTTTTTTGGGGCCGACAGCTCGAAATGCCCATTCGGGTTCCACCTCTGGGCCTCCTCTTGGGGCCGTCCTGGGGCCCTCCTGGGTCGTTTTGGAAGCTTTTGGGCCGTCTTGGAGCCCTCTTGGGGGCCTCTTGGGCTATCTTGGGTCGATCTTAAAGGCTTCTTGGGCCGTTGTGGGCCCCGTGAAAGCCCAAGAGGCGAATGTGCCAGAAATATACGTTTCCCTAGGGAATGGGACGATTTTTGCTTCTGGAGGGCATCTGGGGACGCCTCTTGGTGGCTTCTTGGGGCGTCTTGGGGGCCTCTGGGACCGTCTGGAGGAGATCTTGGGCGTCTTGGAGCGATCTTTCGGCGACTCGTAGCCCTCTTGGACCTTCCAGGGGGCCTTTTGGGGCCCTCTGGGCCCGTTTTGGGGCCCCTTGAGGCTGCAAGAGTGCGGCTGACACCATTGCCCCCCCCCCCCCCCCCCACACCCTTTCAAACCGGCCAGACCGGGCTCCTGGGGGAGGGTTCTGGGGAGGGGGAAGCATCTCACACGCCGTGACCTCGAGGGGTCGGCGGAGTCTTCGTCCCAAATCCGCTCGTAGGAGGACATGCCCGACCTGATCCTGGGAGGTCAAACTCAGCATCGGCGCTGGTATATCCGTGGTCGAGAGCCGGCCTGATCCAGCACAATTTCGCTTAGGTCCGCTTAGTACCGCCTATTCTGGTCCAGGCATGCCGAAGCCTGGTTTTACCTCTGGGCCAATCTGGCTCAGCGGCCCCTTCATCGTGCTGAGTATCCTTTCGTCGTTCTTGCTAAGACCACCTAGGAGATGCCTCGTAAGGTTGAGTTCATCCGGCTGCGCCAGTTCCAGCGCGCCCTTGAGCGTGCCGGCATCGTCTGGCTGGACAGCTCCCATCGGAGAAGAAACAGCTGCACAGACACACATTTTCGGAGCTCCGCGCGGGTCCCCTTCGATCGGCGCAGGAGCTCCTTGGTAGCGCCCGCCTCCGGCTCCGCCCCTGGCGCCTACCCAACCGTGGGTGGACAGAGCCCCCACCCCGACACGTCGATTGGTGAACTTTCTGTTCTCGGCTCTCGAGAGGGCGCCGCGGCCGTCGTCTTCCAGGCCTGCGCCCGCCAGGTTTGGGCCCGAGGCCGTTTTCACTGAACCACGTTTCTCAAGCAGTGGCGAAGCGTCCTGGCTCGCCTATAGCCCTACCAAACAATGTTCTAAGAACCTTTTCTGGCTTCCACGAAATGTTCTCAGAACATTTCTGGCTGATGTTGTCTTCTTTTAACACATCGGGTTTCTGTTCTAAGAACATTGTTTTTGTTCTTAGAACATTTTTGGATTCCCAGAATATTTCGTGGTATGACTAAAGGAATGCCGGGACGGTCGGTCCCTGCTCAAGTTTTGCTAAAGGGGGTTCTGCCCATCCCCGATCCAGGAACTCCGCGCGGGCCTCCGAGCATCTGTGTGCGGGCCGCTCTCTCTTCTCCTGTCCCAGCAGCTCGAGCTCATGGGCGCGCTCGTGCCGTCCCCCGAGGAGCTCGAGGAGCACGGGGAGGACGCCTGGCGGGCCATGGTCGGGGAGGTGTGGGTCATCGACTCCCGGGGCCTCTTCACCCACATCCCAGATGTTCGTCCTGGGGGCCTTCCTGGGGCCCACCTGACGCATCTGCTCGACTCCAGTTCGACTCTTCTTCGACTCTAGCTCGACTCTAGCTCGATTCAAGTTCGACTCAAGTCGACGGACGTTCGACGCAGCATCGACGCACGGGTGGAGCGAGTGGCTTCAGGAAGGTCCCCAGGACGAGCGTCTGAACCATCCGCACACCCGTCAGCCGCAGAAACGTGTTCGACATCTCGAACGATTTCGAGAGGACCCTGCGCAGGAAGGGCGCCGGCGCGCTGCTGAGCTTCGAGGAGTTCGAGGCCGCTTTCAAGCGGCAGCGGGTGACCTGGCTTGTGCGGGAGCACCTGCAGATCATCTTCGACTTCCTCCGGGGAGCTGCGCCTGGCCTGTCGATGGCGGACTGGCTGACCCCCTTCCAGTGGAGATGCGACGAGGCCGCGTCAGACGTGCAGCTGGCCCTGGAGAAGGACCAGCGGGCAGCCCGCACCCTTCGCAGGAGGAACCGCGTCACGGGCGCCTGGATCGAGTTCCCGGCGCCGCGGCGCAGGGATGACGAGGTCTTCACCTTCCCGAGCTTCGAGAGGAGGCTCCAGGGCGGGCCCACGACGAGGAGACATGGTTCCAGGACGTTCTGGAACGCTCGCAGCGCTCTGGAGCGCTCTGGAACGGTCGCGGCGCCAGATACACCACATCCTCCAGAACCCCTGGACCTCAGAGATTCCCGATCGATCTCGGTCCGATGTTGTCCTGGTCGTGGCCTCGTCTTGAGGCTTTCTGATGTTGGGGTCGACTACCTCACCACGGAGCAGAAGCGGGTGATCTTCGACAGCATCGACGTAGACAAGAGCGGCACCATAACAGCCGACGAGCTGCTGCGGGTGAGAGAGCTGCGGGAGGATCGAAGCAGCCAACACGGCCTACACAAAAAATCTGAGCTCAGCGCGGATTTTTTGCACCTGCGCTGGAACCCCCTCTCTGGCGATGCGGAGCGGCGCCTCAGGCGCCGCAAGGGGAGTCGAGCGCAGGTCCACGATGTCCGCGCAGAGCTCCGACAGTTTACGCTGATGCCGTTTTTGTTTATCTAGAGGAGCGCGAGCGGGTGTTGAGCGAGCTGCTCCAGATGACGGAAGTCAGCATCGCCTAACTGATCCCCATCCCCAGTGGGCCATGGTATCTCTGCGCCACCAGGTCACCCGCCCATGTGGGGATAGGCACCGCGAAGCCCGAAGGGAGCAGCGTACATCTTTCCCCACCGAGGGGGTAAGTCGGCCAGTGGGGCCAAGGCCACGCCAGTGGGGGTAGGGATCGGTCATGCGATGCTCAGGAGGCGGCGGCGGAGGCCAAGCCAGAGCACAGGCGGCAGGACGCTCGGGCGGACGTCAGTCAGCTCGAGGAGCAGGCCGCGGAGGAGCCCGGCGCGGGCGGCGGGGCGCCGGCGGCCGCCCGCTCCAGCTCGCGGCAGGGCGGGGAGGAGGCGGAGGAGAGGCCGGCGGCGGAGGGGCCCGGCGAAGCAAGAGAAGCGGCGGAGGACATCAGCGCAGAGCTCGCCGCCGCCCACGCCGCACAGGAGGGCCAGGCGAGCGGGGAGGAGCAGGCAGCAGCAGTGGAGGGCCCAGGTGCTGGCGCAGCGGAGGCCACAAGCGCCCGCGCCCCCTCGCAAGAGGGCCAGCAGCAGGGCGGAGAGGAGCAGGCCACAGCGGAGGAGCCTGGTACAGGCGGAGCGAAGCCCGCGGCAGCCGAGGAGCCCAGCGCAGGCTCAGAGCTTGCAGCCGCCCACGCCCACGCCGCGGAGGAGGTCCGGGCGGGCGGGGTGGAGCAGGTGGCAGCGGTGGGCCCAGGTGCTGGCGCAGCGGAGCCCACAACCGCTCACGCCCCCTCGCAAGAGGGCCAGCAGCAGGGCGGGGAGGAGCAGGCCACAGCGGAGGAGCTTGGCACAGGCGGAGCGAAGCCCGCGGCAGCCGAGGAACCCAGCGCAGGCGCAGAGCTTGCGGCCGCCCACGCCCACGCCGCGCAGGATGGCCAGGCGAGCGGGGAGGAGCAGGCGGCAGCAGTGGAGGGCCCAGGTGCTGGCGCAGCGGAGGCCACAAGCGCCCGCGCCCCCTCGCAAGAGGGCCAGCAGCAGGGCGGGGAGGAGCAGGCCACAGCGGAGGAGCCTGGTGCAGGCGGAGCGAAGCCCGCGGCAGTAGAGGAACCCAGCGCATGCGCAGAGCTTGGGGCCGCCCACGCCCACGCCGCGCAGGATGGCCAGGCGAGCGGGGAGGAGCAGGCGGCAGCGGTGGGTTCGGGTGCTGTCGAAGCGGAGCCCACAACCGCTCACGCCCCCTCGCAAGAGGGCCAGCAGCAGGGCGGGGAGGAGCAGGCCACGGCAGAGGAGCTTGGCACAGGCGGAGCGAAACCTGCAGCCGAGGAACCCAGCGCAGGCGCAGAGCTTGCGGCCGCCCACGCCCACGCCGCGCAGGATGGCCAGGCGAGCGGGGAGGAGCAGGCGGCAGCGGTGGGTTCGGGTGCTGTCGAAGCGGAGTCCACAACCGCTCACGCCCCCTCGCAAGAGGGCCAGCAGCAGGGCTGGGAGGAGCAGGCCACAGCGGAGGATCTTGGCACAGGCGGAGCGAAACCTGCAGCAGAGGAGCCCAGCGCAGGCTCAGAGCTTGCGGCCGCCCACGCCCACGCCGCTCATGAGGGCCAGGCGAGCGGGGAGGAGCAGGCGGCAGCGGTGGGCCCAGGCGCTGGCGCAGCGGAGCCCGACAGCGGCCATGGCCCGTCGCGAGAGGCCCAGCAGGGCGGGGAGGAACAGGCGGCTGCGGAGGAGCCTGGCGCAGACGCGGGTGAGCCCGCGACGGCCCGTGCCACCACGGCGGAGGGCCAGCGGGATGTGGAGGAGCAAGCGCCAGCGGGAGAGCTTGGTGCAAGTGGAGCGGAGCCCGCGGCAGCAGAAGAGCCTGCCGCAGGCGTAGCCGAGTCCGCGACCGCGCCAGAGGGCTCGCAGGACGGGGCGTGCCCAGCGGCAGTGGAGGACCCCCAGGCAAGCACAGCGGAGCCCGCGGCCGCCCACGACGAGTCTGTGATGGGGCAGCAGGGGAGGGAGGCACAAGCGGCAGCGGAGCAGACGGGCGCAGATGCAGCGGAGCCCACAAATGCTCACGCCTCTTCGTTTGCGGGCCAGCCGGACGAGGAGCAAGCAACAGTGAAGGAGCCCCATGCCAGCGCAGTGGAGCCCGCGACCGCGCACGACACGTCGCCTGATGGCCAACAGAGCGGGGCAGCAGATGAGCCCAGCGCATCCGCAGCGGAGCTCACGACCGCCCACGCCACCTCGCCTGAGGGCCAGCAGATTGCGGACGACCGAGCAGCGGTGGATGAGCTCGGCGTAGTTGCAGTGGAGCCCGCGATTGCCCACGTTAGCTCGCCGGAGGGCCATCAGGACGGTGTGGAGTCAGCAAAGCAGCCCGATGCGAGCGGAGCCGCGCATGACGAGAATCCTGATGGCGCGCATGAGGAGGAGGATGAGGAGGAGCAAGCGGCAGCGAAGGAGCCAGGCGCAGGCGCAGCGGATTTCGGGACAGCCCATGCCACTTTGGAGGATGCGGCATTGGAGGATCCCGACGCAAGTGCAGTGGCGCCCGCGACTGCCCACGCCCCCTCCACGCAGGCCCAGGACGACGAAGCGGAGCGAGCGGCAGCGCAGGACATCGATGCAGGCGCAGCGGAGCCCGCGAGCACCAGCGCCACCGAGCAGCACGGGGAGGCGCGGGCGGCAGCGGTGAACCCAGCCGGCCCCGGCGCAGACGCCGCGGAGCCCACAGCCGCCCGCGCGCCCTCGCAGGAGGGCCGGCAGGGCGGGGAGGAGCGGGCGGCGGCGGGAGACCCGGGCGCGGCCGGAGCGGAGCCGGCGGCCGCGGAGGAGCCCGCTGCGGGCGCGGCGGAGCCCGCGGCTGCCCGCGCCACCGCGCCGGAGGGCCCGCGGGACGCGGAGGAGCCAGCGTCTGCGGGAGCGCCCGCTGCAGGCGGAGGAGGGCCCGCGGCAGCAGAGGAGCCCGCCGCAGGCGCAGCGGAGCCCGCGGCTGCCCGTGCCACGGAGCCCGGCGCGGGTGCCGCGGAGCCCGCGGCCGCCACCGCCAGGGCGCCGGAGGGCCAGGCGGGCGGCGACGGGCAAGCTGCAGCGGCGGAGGGGCCGGGTGCGGTCGCGGATGGGCCCTCGGCCGCAGCCGCCGACTCGCCAGAAGGCCAGCAGGGCGCGGAGGGGCGAGCACTGGCGACAGCGGAGGAGCCCGCCGAAGGCGCAGCGGAGTCCGCGACCGCCCACGCCGCCCTGCAGGAGGTGCAGCAGAAAAGGGGAGCCCTTCCTTCTCCTCCTGCTGCCTCCTCCCCTGCTCCTTGGACTCCCTCCGCATCCCTCTCCTCCCGCCCTCGTCACTCCCTGTCCCCTCCTCCTCCTCCTCCTCCTCCTCCTCCTCCTCCTCCGTCTGGGTCCCAGGCCCCTGGCTCCCTCCCTGCCGTCCTGCCTCCCTCTTACCTCGTCCCCTCTCTCTCTCTCTCCTCCTTTCCCGCCCTCGCCTTCTGCTGGTGGTGGTGGTTTCCTTTCTTCCCTGTCTCCCTCCTCCCTTCTGCCTGCTTCTCTTCCTCGTCCTCCTCCTTGCTCGTCCTCCTCCTCCTACTCCTCCTTCTCCTCCTTCTCTTCCTACTCCCCTCCTCTTCTCCTGCTGAAATGAGCTCTCAAGCTGAATTCAATTTCACACCAGATCGTTGGTTTTGCAGTCTCTCCAGGCGGTCGTTGCTGCAGATATCACTACCGTACTTACACGACCACCCTGCGGGTGATAAGGAGGTTGGGGGGGCCAGCAATGGGCAACAGCGGTGACTGTTGTTCTTACGATGTCTCGGTTGCATGTCGGTTTGCATGTCGACTTTCATTGGATAGCTCGCCGCAGCCACGGCGGGACACCAGCTTGGTCGGGCCGCGGCCTGGCCACAGGAGGATTTTGGGACACCAGCGGGACACCAGCGGGACACCGCGGGCCACCGTTTGCCGGTGGAAAGACTTTTGATCCGGCCGCGGCCCAGCCACAGGAGGATTTCGGGATACCCACGGGACACCAGCGGAACACCGCGGGCCACCATTTGCCGGCAGGAGGATTTCGGGACACCAGCGGGACATTAGCGGGACACCGCGGGCCGCCGGCCGCCGGAGGAGAATCATTTGGTCCGGCCGCGGCCCAGCCACAGGAGGATTTCGGGACACCAGCGGGACACCGGCGGGACACCGCGGGCCACCGGCCGCCGGAGGAGAATCATTTGGCCCAGCCGCGGCCCAGCGAAAAGTGGATTTCCTCTCGCCCGCCCACGCAGCTTCGCCTCGCCCGCACGCACGCACGCACGGCACGCACGATCCGACTCGAAAGCGAAACCGATTTCCCGGTAGGGGGGGTCCCTTTTCACGTCGGACTCACCCCCCCACCTCCGATTCTATACCAGTGGGCCCTTGTTGCTGATGGCAAGTAATGCGAGCACGCTATACAATGATCGCCCTGTGCGAGGAATGAGCACATTTTACAACGTATCCGAAAGGCAAGCGTCAAGTCTTGGTAACACTTATATGTCTCGGGCTGATTCCGCGCACCCCCTGAGACAACATGTCGCGCGTGCGCTTGATGTGCGCGCGCGTGCGGTAGCAGATTGGCGGTGGTGGTGGTGGTGGCGGCAGTGATGAAGCTAAGCAAACATGTCCTTTTCACTCCTCCTCCTCTTCCTCCTTCTCCTCCTGTGCCTCCTCCGCCTCCACCCTCCCCCTTCCTCGACCTCCTCGTCCTCCCTTGCCTGCCCATCGTCCTTGTTTGGCTCGGGAACCGCGTGCGCAGCACCGCCGCGGGATCGTGCCCATTCCCCTCCTCATGGCTCCCTGTCACTTATGCTTCTGATTCGACAGGCTTACGCCACATCCGCCGACCCCTTTCTTGTGGCTCGTTCCCCATGGTCTTTCCGGCACATCCAGGGAGCGTCGCTTTGGCTTCCTGGGTGCGTCTTGGGGCTTCCATGGGCTGTCACCGGAAGGTACCATCAGGCTTCCTCGAGCTTCTTGCCTCTCGGCGGCCGCCTGTCGCCGTCGCGCCTTCGTCCTCGTCGTCGCGCCGCCGCGCGGTCGCAAGGTCCGCATGCCCCCTATCACTGATCGCTATGATTCTCCTCATCCGCCCCGTCTCGGCAAGACCCCAACATACTTATACTATATGTGCGTCGCCCCCCCAGGGGCGACGCGCGCACCGAGAAATCTTATAGTATATGCGTCGTGGCGGGCGCTTTCTGGCCACACCGCTCGGGAAACGATATACTACAAGATGGGTATACTATATGTTCGGGTCGGACGCGCGCCTCCAAGGAGGACATATAGTACTAGTATGTCCATGTGCATCCGCCCCATCCTCTTCTCCCCCTCGTCTGCTGCTCCCCTCCCCGCCACCCAGGAGGGTCGGCAGGCCCCGTGTTCCCCGAGCCGAGAAAGCCGGCTGCACGACAGCCGAGCAGCCAGCAGATCCGTGCCTGGCGACCATGCCCCCAGCATGCTCGCCCCTCGCCTCCCTCGCCCCCCCCTCTCTCTCCCTCCCTCCTTCCATCTCTCCCTCCCTCCTTCCCTCGATCTCTCCCGCCCTCTTTACTTCCCTCCCTCCCTCCCTTCCTCGCTCCCTCCCCCCTCGTACCCCAAGCTCCTTCGCACTTACCTCCTCCCTTTCTCCCTCCGTCCCTCCCTCTCTCCCCCTTCTTCCCCCTCCCCACACCTCGGCCTGGGGACAGCTCCACCACTCACGCTGTTGCACACCAGGCCTGGCTCATGGAGGAGGAGTTCCCTCGGAGTTTCCTGACGCCCATAGGTCGGTGAGGGCCTACCCGGGAAACCTCCGAGGAACGCCAGGGCTCGACAGGGGGGCGGCGGAAAGCTTCCTCACGTCTCACCCTGCTCGTCGCTCCAAGAGGGGAGCCACCCTGGCTGTTCTCACGAGCCCGTTCGCGCCGATTTTGGTGGGACGTCTCAGCTAGAATTGCCGTTTGGCGCCCCGAACATGTATCTCTTGAGAGCCTCATGGTCGCAAAACGCTGCCAGGGGCATCATTTGGGAGCCCCAAGGGGGAGCCACCCTGGCTGATCTCACGAGCCCGTTCGCGCCGATTTTGGTGGGACGTCTCAGCTAGAATTGCCGTTTGGCGCCCCGAACATGTATCTCTTGAGGGGCTCATGGTCACAAAACGCTGCCAGGGGCATCATTTGGGAGCCCCAAGGGGGAACCACCCTGAACAAGCAATGACATAAACATTAGAAGTCGGCGGTCCGCGCGGACTTCTTAGATCGGCGCTGGACCCTCCTCCCTGGCGACCGGAGCGTGCCAGGTGCGGCGCAGGAGGCGCCGCCAGGGGGCCCCAGCACCGATCCGAGGGACATCCGAGCGGACCTGCGAGATTGTGTGTCTATGTCACCGCTTGCTCCCCTAGCTAGTAGAAGGATGATGATGATGCTGATGATGATGATGATGATGATGATGATGATGATGATGATGATGATGATGATGATGATGATGATGATGATGATGATGATGATGATGATGATGATGCTGATGCTGATGATGATGATGATGATGATGAGGAGGAGGAGGAGGAGGAGGAGGAGGAGTAGGAGGAGGAGGGATGAACATCGCATTTTACTATCAGCACTTCCCTTCGTGTTTTTTTCGCTGTCCGCAGCAGATCCTCACCTACATGCTCCTTCTACCCGTCCTGTGCATGCAGGCGCTGCGGTGTATACCAGCGCTGCGTTGACGCGGATGCTGTGGTTTACACAGGCGCTGTGGTGTACACAGGCGCTGCGGTGCACGCGAACATTGTGTTGTACACAAGCGCTGTGTTGCACATGGTTGCTGCGGTGTACACGTTCGCTGTGGTGTACACAGGCGCTGTGGTGCACGCATGCATTGTGGTGCCCACGGGCGCTGCGTTGCACACGGATGTTGCGGTGTACACAGGCGCTGTGGTGTACACGTGCGCTGTGGTGCACGCGAGCACTGTGGTGTACACAGGCGCTGTAGTGCAGGTCGCCACATACATGCTGCTCCTATTTGGCTTCGGTCATCCCTAGGCATTCCTGGACGCCGCCGACGCGGAACGTGACGTCGTTTTTGGGGGAGGCGGTGACGGCCGCTATCCCGTAAAATAGAAAAACAGGCTCTTGCAGAGCGAGAGAGAGAGAGAGAGAGAGAGAGAGAGAGAGAGAGAGAGAGATCGGGGGGTCTCAAACGGTGCGGTAACCAGATCGCGTGGTGGAGTCACTAGGGATTCGGGGCCACTGCACGGTTTCGGGACTCGGGCCGTCCTCCGAGGACGTCTTGGGCGACCAGGGCCTCCGAGGTCCCATGGCCGTGCTGTGACGGACAGTGCGGTGAGGTCTTCTAGGATCTCGGGGTCAGCGCGCGTTCTGTCACCACACAGCACTTGGACCCCCAAGAGAGAGGGAGAGAGAGCGAGTGATAGAGAGAGAGAGAGAGAGAGATAGAGAACGTGCCGTTCAGCGGGGCCTAGGGCTCACACCCCTCGTCAACGCAGAAGGTAAGCAGAGAAAGGGAGAGAGAGAGAGAGAGAGAGAGAGAGCGAGAAACAGAGAGAGAGAGAGAGAGAACGAAGCAAACTAGCCTGCCGAAGGACCCAACCATATGCAGCTGCGAGTATCGCACGATCTGCCCCTCATCAGAAGTAGCGCGCCGCGAAAGGGATGGAGCACGGGGCAGCGCGGATGGGAGCCCCGAAACGTGCGTGATGTGTGCCGAAATAAGGGGGATGCATGCAGGCGCTGCCATTGGGGCTTTCGTTCGGAGATCCCCTTAGGGCCACGAATCGTGTGAGGGGTGTGCCGAAATCGCCCGAGGCCGCCATGCGAACCCCGCCACTGGGGCATCCAGTGAAGCTCCCTTTGGGGCCACGATCCTCGTGAGGGGTGTGCCGAGATGGCCCTTATTCCCCCATGCGAACCCTGCCGCTGGGGCCCTCGTTAGAGCTCCCCATGAGGCCACGATCCTCGTGAGTGGTGTGCCGAGATGGCCCGAGGCCGCCATGCGAACCCTGCCACTGAGGCCTTCGATGGAGCTCCCCATGCGGCCACGAACCGTGTGGGGGTGTGCCGGCATGGTTGGCGTGCGGAGGGCAGTGGCATGGATGGACAGAGGCAGGGATGGGAGGAGGGAGGAAGAGGAGTAGTGGTAGGAGGAGGAGGAGGAGGAGGAGGAGGAGGAGGAGGAGGAGGAGGAGGAGGAGGTGGAGGAGGAGGAGGAGGAGGAGGAGCTCCGTAGCCAGTTTGGCTCAAGCCACACAGCAGCGTGCGACAGCCCCATTGCTGAAGCTGGCATGGTGATGTTTCCTCGGCTGTCGCTACTGGAGCTGCCCGCTTCTCTGTTCGTGGTCTTTAAGATGGCACGGGCGGGGTCGCCGCTGCAGGTGATCCCGAAGTTTTTCGTCGCTTGAGGGCGCGGCGCTCTGCCGCCCGGAGGCGGGCTTGCGAAGCTGCTGATCTCGGTCTGTCCTCGGCTCGCGCTGAGGTGGTGCAGCTGAAGGCCAAGTTGGCTGAGGCCCACTGGCAATTAGCGGCCCTCGAGTTGGAGGCAAGTAGCGTGGAGTTCGACGGCGCCGCGGAGGAGCTCAGGCGTCGGGTGCAGCTCATCCTGCCGATGCTCGCTGCCAGCTTGGCTGGCGCCCGAGTCGGTGGCGAGGCCCGTGCTCGCAGGAATTCGGCACCGCACGATTTCGGCACGCCTGTCCAGGTCATCGCTGGCGCTTCGCGGAGCGAGCTGAATCGGCTCCAACGAGAAGGTCGAGCTAGAGGCTCGGGCGCTGTGTTGAAGGCGGACGGTCCAGTATTCATCCCTGGAGCTGGCCACTGGATGCCGCTCGGCCCCGTCGTGGATGTCATGTGCATTTGTGGCGTGGTCGTCTGCTCCTCCTGCTCGCCTCACCATGTCTTTTCGAACGAGGGTTCGGTCGCGGCTTCGGGTTCCTTGTCCGAAGCGTTCGGGGACCAGGCTGGCGGGCTGGATTGCTCCCCGAAGGACACGGTTGAGGTGGGGGCGAGTGCGGCCGATGCTGGGTCGCAGGAGGCCGGCGTGGAGGCGTCCAACGAGGATGAGGTGCCAGAGAGCATCCCCGAGGACATCTTCGCCGAGACGCAGGCCGTTCCCGACACCGTCATCGAGCATGAGTGTCTGCAGTTTCTGTGGATTCCGCGGGGCCTGCCACCCGACCCTGGCGAGGGCCGCTGATTTGCCTAATTTCAGTCTGTGTTGGTTGGATCGCTGCCTTTCTGGGGTGTTCGTTTTCCTTGCCTATGGGTTCTTGCGTCTGCGGTGGCATTGTTTTTTTCGGCATCGGGGCTTCCTGGTACAGCGTGTACGCGTATGGAATGTAGCTGCCGCCGAGATCGCGCTGTCGCTCGGCTTCGTGGGCTCGGTGTTTGCCATTCGGCCTGAACGCCTGCGGGTTGCACCAGCAAGTGAAGGAGGTGTGTCGCTCCTTGCTCATCGTGTCCTCCTTCTTGTACGGCATGTTCTTGTCGCTGGCCGAGGTCTCGGGAGCTTCTCTGAGGCATGTGAGTTGCTGTTCAGAGGAGGAGGAGGAGGAGGAGGAGGAGGAGGAGGAGGAGGAGGAGGAGGAGGAGGAGGAGGAGGAGGAGGAGGAGGAGGAGGAGGAGGAGGAGGAGAGAGTGAGACGCGGGGCGCTGTCTCTTCAAAGCGAGGACCCAACACCTCAGGATTGTTGGGAAATCTTTGACGACGATGACGACAACGACGACGCCGACGACGGACGACGACGACGACGAAGCTCGACGACGACGACGCCGACGCCTGACGACGGGACGACGGACCGACCGACCGACCGACCGACGACCGACGACCGACGACCGACGACCAACGACCGACGACGGACGACGGATTACGACGCACGACGGACGACAGGAGACGACGACGACGACGACGACGACGGTGACGACGACGTGCGACCGATGACCGACGACCGACGACCGAAGGCCAGCAGCGAACGCCGGCGGCGGCTCGGCGCCTCCGGCTCGCGGCAGACTCCCGCGCGCGGGCCCCGAGGGGGGGGGGGGCGGCCGCGGGGCCCCCTTTCGATGGCGATGGCCTCGCCGTGCTGGGCCGCTGCCCCCCCCGCAGCCGCCCCTCCTCTCCGCGCACGCGGCGCCGCTGCCGCCGCCGCCGCCGATAGCTGGCGCCGTGCTCAAATCCAAAAAACAAAAAACACAAGAACGTCCCCAGGCTATTTTTTCAAACTATTTTTGAATATTCCTCCTGTAGAGGGACAAGCCCGAGTTAGCATTAGAGGCCTCCCATCGCCGAGGCATCGGCGGTGCATCGCCGAGGCATCGGCGGTGCGGCTCGATGCGGTGTGTCGGGTTTTCTCCACGCGGACGTCGTCGATGCATCGCCGGCGTCGCTGGTGCATCGCCAATGAGTTGGCGATGCGGCGAAGCGCCTGGAACGCCGTTGCGACCAGGTTCAGGGTGTGACATGGGGGCATATTTTTAAAAAGAGAACGAACGAAGGAGGAAAAGAAGGATGAGAAGGAGGGAGAGGAGGAGGAGGAGAAGGAGGAGGAGAGAGCAAGTGGAGGAGGAGGAGGATGATGATGATGATGATGATGATGATGATGAGGAGGAGGAGGAGGAGGAGGAGGGGGAGGAGGAGGACAGGGAAGCGGATGGGGACGCGGAGGAGGAGGAGAATGAGGAGAAGGAGGATGAAGAGGTGGATGAAAGGGAGGAATATGGGGAATATGATGATGATGCTGCTGAGGAGGAGGAGGACGATGATGCGGATGATGATGATGATGATGATGATGATGATGATGATGATGATGATGATGATGATGATGATGATGATGATGATGATGAGGAGGAGGAGGAGGAGGAGGAGGAGGAGGAGGAGGAGGAGGAGGAGGATAAAGAGGAGGAGGAGGAGGAGGAAGAGGAGGAGGAGGAGGAGGAGGAGGAGGAAGAGGAGGAGATGGATGAGTAATACTAATAATAGTAATGATGCTACCATTATCAAGAAGAGGAAAGCGCACAAACATGATTGTAGTAACACTTAGTAGCAGTATGATACTAATAAGAGAGTAATCATACTACGAAGAAAAGTAATCACAATCATCGTAATGCGAACAAGAACCTAACACTAATCTCACACATGCTACTGATACAAATACTAGTAAACCTTTAAATTTGTCAGAATGCGAAGGCTAGTGCGAATCTTACACACCACAATCATCGTACACGCACTAGTAGTACTAATACGGATGGTACTAAGGATACTCACGTTAATCACAACAACGACGATACCACCAGTATTAATAATGATCAGGATAATACTGCTGTCACAATTCATTCAAACAGTACAAATAAGAAACCACATAGTACGGATACTAAGAATGCTAATTCTAAAACAATTCAGAATGACAGCGCCACGAATAATACGACGAAAAAGAGTAGTACTAAGAAACACAATGCACGACACAACTAAGAAGACACAAACGAAACGAAGAGGAGGAGCAGGAGGAGGAAGAGGAGAAGGAGGATGGGGAGGAGGAGGAGGAGGAGGAACAGGAGGAGGAGGAGGATGGGGAGGAGGAGGATGAGGAGGAGGAGGAGCAGGAGGATCGCCATGAAGCAAAACAGTCTTGAGCGAAGTGGGATCTGGAGGTTTGAATCGCTTTCGGCTTCCAGGGTGGGGCGACAGGTTTGCACGACGACCCCTCTAGCAACGTGCTGTGCAATCCCACCAGCGGCCACCACCACCTACCAGTCGATGCTTTTCCACGGGCACGAACGGTCACCACCGCCACGAACCTTTCGCTCGCTGATGACAGTGCTAGTTCAGCGTGTCGCTCCGACGTTTCTGGCCCACGCTTCGACGTGGCACGCTGAGTCTACGCTCTGGTCCCCTAGCGTCAATGTCCTGAGCTTTTCCATGCCTCCCGCCGCGCGGAGCGGACCGACACGTTAGCCGCTTGCAAAGCATACGGTTTGTCTCGTTGGGGCCGCCGCAGCGACACCCGCATCAACAGTTTCTGACAGTCACCTTGGCCCTGCCTCTGGCGGACTGCAGCAGCAGAAGGAGGCTGACGACGACGGGTAGGAGACTACGGCGACGGCGGCAACGACGGCGACGGCGACGACGATCCCCGCAAGTCTCTGGAGGTCTTCCCCGCAGGCCACAGGACGCTCAGCGCCTGCAGGTTTAGAAACGCTTAGAAATTCGGATCCTCGACCCTCAGGCCGCGAACCTGGACCCGCAGCGGCGATGCCGACGGCGAAACTGGCGGCGACGAGCGGTGACGACGCCAGCGCCGCCGCCGCCGTCGCCTCGTCGCTTAGTTGTCGCCGCGCCGCCAGTGTCGCGGTCGTCGCCGTCGCCGTCGTCGCGGCGGTTGCAGCCGCCGGCGGCTCCGACGATGGCGGCGACGACCGCGGATTGCGGCGGCGATGACGGCGCCCGACGACGGCCGCGCCCGGCGGGCGCCGGGCCCCCGCGCGCGCGGCCCCGAGTCTGGTGGGCTCCAGTTCTACCGCTGCTGCGTCACCGCGGACCCCGCCTGCCGCGCGCCCGGTTGGCCGCCCGTGGCCGCTCCCTGGCCGCCGCCGACGGTGCTGGCGCCGTCGTTCATCCTCGTCGCGTCGGCGTCGGCGCTATCGTGGCCATCGATCGATGGCAATCGATCCTAGTCGACTGCGGCTAGGGCGGCGACCGCCGCGCAGATCCGCGTGGCGGTCGCCGCCGTCGCCGTGGACGCCGCGCCGTCGCCGCCGCCGCGCCGTCGCAGGCGCTGCTGGTCCGAGGAGGACGGGATGCCGGCACCGCTGCCCACCCCATGTCGCCGCGCCTGGGCTCGCCTTGGAGGTCCTGGTCGGAGCACGCCCCGGGAGAGGACTGGGGATCAGCGGTACATCGGCACTCTTTGGCTCCCCCAGCTGGCGCCGTCCGCCGCCGGCGTCGTCGGCGGCGGTGGCGGCCGCCACGGCCACAGCGGCGACGGCGACAGCGACACCAGCGGCGGCGACGACAACGAAGCGGCGAGACGACAGCGGCGCTGCAGTCGCCGCCGTCGCCGTCATAGCTGTTGCCGTCGTCGTCGACGTTGCGGATCGAGACTCGCGAAGGCTTGCGGGGGTCGGGGGTCGTCGTCGACGTCGTCGTTCTCGACGTCGCCGTCGTCCTCGTCTCCAGACCTCCAGCGTCGCAGGCGAAGCCGCGACAGGCGAAGAGTAGCTTCGGCCCTTGGTGGCCGTTCTCGGACCCCAGTGGCCCTCAGAACGCGATCCGCGACGATGCGCGGTCCTGGGATGTGGGGTCGAGACTCAAGCCGTGAAAAAGTCATGGCGTCGGAACTTCGCCCTCGTGCTCTTCTCGCAGCGTGGATCCCCGGAGGTCTGGGCCCCTTCCCTTTGGACCAGCGGTTCCTCCCACGAGTCGTTTCTGACGTTCCCAAGGCCAGGTGAGGGCCCACGGAGGTCGAACATTGGCAATTTTTTTCCGTCGTAGTTTTTTTCTGCATATATATATGTATATATATATATTTCACAGCGCGAGAATGTGGGGGTCATCGTTGTCGTCGTCGCTGGGTAGTCACACCTCCGCAGCCGAGCGTGGGAGGTCCCCGCACGGCCCACGGAGTCGGCACAGAGGCCCCCGACGGTGTGACGAGACCGGCAACACTCAGACATGCTTACGGTCAGGATTTTTGCTCAGCGTGTCGCGGCGGCGGCCCTGGCGACACGTGATGCGCTGCGAGCTGATATAGCGTGTCGTTCCGCTTCGCGGGGCGGCACGCCATCAGCAGCGACGACGACGAGGAGGAGGGTGAGGAGGAGGAGGAGGATGAGGAGGAGGAAGAGGAGGAGGAGGAGGAGGAGGAGGAGGAGGAGGAGGAGGAGAGAAGGAGGAGGAGGAGGAGGAGAGCAGGAGCAGGATAGGAGGAGGAGGAGGAAGGGAGGAGGAGGAGGAGGAGGAGGAGGAGGAGGAGGAGAGGGGAGGAGAGGAGGAGGAGGAGGAACAAGAAAACGAATCAGCAGAATACTAATAATAATATTACTAATAATAATAATCACAACAATAACAATAAGAATACTACTACTACTAATAATAATAACAAGACTTATAATAATAGTATTAATAATATCATCCGCCGCTCTGCGGTTGATTGGGAGTTTCTGTATATATAGAAGAAGGGGCGCGCGCTTCTGGGCGAGAGGGAAACGACCGAGAGAAGAAGGGGCGGCCGCCCCACAGGACCTCTCCATGGTGCCGGAAGCCCATCAGGGCTCCCTCAGGGCCCCTCCCACAGGGCCAGGGCTCCCTCGCCTGCCCCCTCCCCCTCCTCCTCCTCCTCCTCCTCCTCCTCCTCCTCCTCCTTCGCCCCCGTCGGCATATCCAGGCGTGTTATGCAGTCAGGTCGTCCGTCCGGAAACGGTGCCGGAGGCCGCTCTGGGCTCCTCTGGGCATCCCCCCCGGGGCCCGTTTTGTGAGGATGTCTCAGGCGAGGGCGCCGGTTTGGGATTCGTCACCGGATCCAGCGGATCCAGCGGATCCGTCCGGAAACGGTGCCGGAGGCCGCTCTGGGCTCCTCTGGGCATCCCCCCCGGGGCCGTTTTGTGAGGATGTCTCAGGCGAGGGCGCCGGTTTGGGATTCGTCACCGGATCCAGCGGATCCAGCGGATCCGTCGGAAACGGTGCCGGAGGCCGCTCTGGGCTCCTCTGGGCATCCCCCCCGGGGCCCGTTTTGTGAGGATGTCTCAGGCGAGGGCGCCGGTTTGGGATTCGTCACCGGATCCAGCGGATCCAGCGGATCCGTCCGGAAACGGTGCCGGAGGCCGCTCTGGGCTCCTCTGGGCACCTCCCCCGGGGCCCGTTTTGTGAGGATGTCTCAGGCGAGGGCGCCGGTTTGGGATTCGTCACCGGATCCAGCGGATCCAGCGGATCCGTCCGGAAACGGTGCCGGAGGCCGCTCTGGGCTCCTCTGGGCATCCCCCCCGGGGCCCGTTTTGTGAGGATGTCTCAGGCGAGGGCGCCGGTTTGGGATTCGTCACCGGATCCAGCGGATCCAGCGGATCCAGCGGATCCGTCCGGAAACGGTGCCGGAGGCCGCTCTGGGCTCCTCTGGGCACCTCCCCCGGGGCCCGTTTTGTGAGGATGTCTCAGGCGAGGGCGCCGGTTTGGGATTCGTCCCGGATCCAGCGGATCCAGCGGATCCGTCCGGAAACGGTGCCGGAGGCCGCTCTGGGCTCCTCTGGGCACCTCCCCCGGGGCCCGTTTTGTGAGGATGTCTCAGGCGAGGGCGCCGGTTTGGGATTCGTCACCGGATCCAGCGGATCCAGCGGATCCGTCCGGAAACGGTGCCGGAGGCCGCTGTGGGCTCGTGCTCTTCGCGCCGGGGGTGAGGATGACGTGAGTTCCACAGAAACTCCCTCAAAATATTAATGATCGGAAGAAGCATACTAAGAATGATCACAAGAAGAGTAATATTACGAACGCTAACAACACAAATAATAATTATAAGAAGAATCATCAGAGTATTAATAATACGAAGTATAAATACTACGGATACTAATAATAGCAACACCATTAATACTATTAATACTAATCATACTACTGATGATACTCAAAAGTGCGAATGACAACTAATAATAAGAGTAATAGTAATAATGAAAGATCAGGATCGTAACATTAATAATGAGAGTAGTAACGATATTACGAGTAACATCAAAACAATCATAACGATAATAAGAGGAGGAGGAGGAGGAGGAGGAGGAGGAGGAGGATGAGGAGGAGGAGGAGGGGAGGAGGAGGAGGAGGAGGAGTAGGAGTAGGAGGAGGAGGAGGAGGAGGAGGAGGAGGAGGAGGAGGAGGAGGAGGAGGAGGAGGAGGAGGAGGAGGAGGAGGAGGAGGAGGAGGAGGAGGAGGAGGAAGAGGGAAGAACATCGCATTCTATCATCAGCGCTTACGTTGCGTGATGTTTGGCTGTCCGCAGCAGGTCCTCACCTACATGCGCCTTCTAACTTTCCTGTGCATGTAGGCATTGTGGTGCATCCACCGCCGCTTTACTGTGGAAAATTGCCAACCTTTTCCTCCGGAACCCGGGGGTCGACCCCCCTCCCCCCTCCGAAAAATCCCCCCCCCTCCTGCTGGAACCCCCCCCCCCCCCCCCCTTCCCCCCGCAAAACCCCCCCCCCCTCCCCTAACCCCTCCCCCCCCCCCCTCCCCCTCGAAAACCGGGGGGGGTCACTACTCGGTTCGAACCCTCCCCCCCCCCACCCTCCCGGAAAACCGGGGGGGGTCACTACCGTTGGACCCCCCCCCCCCCCCCCCCTACTCACCGCCAGCAAACGACTCCCGGTTCCCACCACCATCCGCATCCCGCATCACATCCCCCACTGGTGTTCCCAGCACCACTGTCCTCACCACCACTGTCCCCACTGGTTCCACCACCGCCCCTACTGTCCCCACCAGTGCCCCCACCACTGTCGCACTGTCCCCGCTGTCCCCAGAACTGTTCCCACCACGGTTCCACTCTCCCCACTGTCTCCACGGCCCCAACCACTGCCCGACTATCCCCACTGTCCCCACTATCCCACTGACTAACTGACTACTCCGCTGTCCCACTGAGCTGTCCCACTCTTCCCACCACTGTCCCCGCTGTCCCCACCACTGTCCCCACTGTACCTCTGTCCCATTGTCCCACCGCCGTCCTCGCCACCGCCTTCACCACTGTCCCCACCACCATTGTACCCTCCACTGTCCCACTGTTTCCCCCTCATTCCCATTGTCCCCACACCACTGTCCCCACCACCACCGTCACCACCACTGTCCACTGTCCCCCCCTGTTCCCACCATTGTCCCCACCACTGTCCCCACCACTACCGTCCCCACTACTGTCCCACTCCCCACTGTTCCCACCACTGTTCCCACCACGGTTCCACTCTCCCCCACTGTCTCCACGAACCCAACCACTGCCTATCCCCACTGTCCCCACTGTCCCACTGACTCCTCCGCTGTCCCACTGAGCTGTCCCACTGTTCCCACCACTGTCCCCACCACTGTCCCCACTGTACCTCTGTCCCATTGTCCCACCGCCGTCCTCGCCACCGCCTTTACCACTGTCCCCACCACCATTGTACACTCCACTATCCCACTGTTTCCACCTCATTCCCACTGTCCTCACCACCGCTGTCCCCACCACCACCGTCCCCACCACTGTCCACTGTCCCCCCTGTTCCCACCATTGCCCCCACCACTGTCCCCACCATTGCCGTCCCCACCACTGTCCCACTGTCCCACGCTCCCCACCACTGTCCTGCTGTCCCCTCGCCACTGTCCCCACCAACACCGTCCCCACCACTGTCCGCACCCCCACTCGGTTTTCGAGGGGGGGGGGGAGGGGGGGTTCGAACCGGTAGTGACCCCCCCCCTTTTCATGATGAACTGGGGGGGGGGGGAGGGGTTCGAACCGGTAGTGACCCCCCCCGGTTTTCCGGAGGGGGGGGGGGGGAGGGGTTCGAACCGGTAGTGACCCCCCCCGGTTTTCCGCCAGCAGCGGTAGAACCCGCTCTTTCAAAATCAGGAATCGGACATAATAATGAGAGTAGTAACGATATTACGAGTACATCAAAAAATCCATAACGATAATAAGAGGAGGAGGACAGGAAGGAGGAAGGATGGAGGATGGAGTCGGGATGATGCGGATGACGGAGGGAGGAGGAGGAGGAGGAGGAGGAAGAGGGAAGAACATCTCATTCTATCATCAGCGCTTACGTTGCGTGATGTTTGGCTGTCCGCAGCAGGTCCTCACCTACATGCTCCTTCTAACTTTCCTGTGCATGTAGGCATTGTGGTGCATTCCCGCGCTGCGGTGTTCGCGCAAGCTGTGGTGGACACAGGCGATGGTCTGCACAGGCGTTGCGGTGCGCGGCGAGCATTGTGTTGTACACAGGCGCTGTGTTGCACATGGTTGCTGCGGTGTACACATTCGCTGTGGTGTACAGAGGCGCCGTGGTGCTCGCAAGCACTGTGGTGTACACAGGCGCTGCGTTGCACACGGCTGTTGCGGTGTACGCAGGCGCTGTGGTGTAAACGCGCGCTGTGGTGCACGCGAGCACTGATGTACAAAGGCGCTGTGGTGCAGACCGCCACCTACATGCTGCTCCTACTTGGCCGCGGTCATCCCTAGGCATTCCTGGACGCCGCCGGCGCGGAATGGAACGTGACGTCATCTGGGGTGGGGTGGGGTGGGGGGCGGTGACGGCCGTTGCCCTGGAAAAAAAAATAGGCTCTAAGCAAGAGTTTCTGACCGTATGATGTGGGTTGCGTCGGCCACCCACTTGCGACGCGCGCTCGGAAATTACATAGTTTGTGCAAGTTCTGTGGCGGGCGTTTTTTTGTCATACCGCTTGGGTAGCGATCTATGAGAGTTGCAGCTGCTTCGCTGAGATAGTGACCTTTTGGGTTCAGGACGGGCTCTGGTTTTCGGGCCGTTGTTTTGCTCGTCGTGGTCTGGAAAGTCCCTGCGTTCCTGATTCAACGTCTTTGGGGCGAGACGACGACTGTAGTATAAGTTCCGTGGCGGGCCCCTTCTGGCCATACCGCGTTGGTAACGATCCACTTCAATATGGTTGTGCTACTTGTTCAGGTCGGATATGCGTCTTCAGCATAGGCACATGCCAGCATGTCCTTTGGCACCCCGCAAGGGGCGTCCCAGAGAAAAGAAGCTGGGAGTTCGGGGAGGCACACGCGGGTGCCAAAGCGGTCTGCGAGTTCAGTCCTTTCTAGTTCGTGGAAACCTGGGTCCGCTCCGCTGTTCCACTCGTGCAGGTGCACTTCGCCACTGTGTAGCCCGCCGTTGTTCCGATCGCGACGAGTCTCTTGTCGCTGCGGGCAAAAAAGTGTCCACCCCGCTCCTGTGCCCTGCGGCTGCGCCGTAGCTTCTGCCCTTGCTGCAGTCGGAGTTTGGCACGAGGCCTCGTCGGGTGCGCAGGGCCTCCCTGTGTCGTTGCCTTCTCCGCCGAGCCCAGCCTGGCCAGGTCTGCTCCAAGCCCTGTCCCGCAATTCTCCTACATTCGGTTCGCCTCCAGATGGCTGGATGCGGTCCTGGCCCGCCCTGGCTGATTGGCACGGGGGAGGGATTCAGCCCGGAGCGCGCGTGTGATCGCTTCGTTCGGCCTCGCGATCACAAGGATGGACCCGCAGGCCGTGTCTCTTTGGCATTTGTGTTTCTTGATCGCCGCCGTGCGTCCAGGTTTGTCGTCGGGGGCCCAGCGATCCATGGGACAGAGTGTGGTAACATAGAATTGAGAAGATGGATCAGCCCACGCGACTTGACCAGTTGATTGGTTTGTGGGTTTGGTTCTGGAGCAAGGTTGAGCGTTCGACGTGAGTCTCCCCCATGTGCTGTGATGCGTTTGCTTTGACGGTGCCTCGCCGCCGAGGCTGGAGTCCAGGTGCGACGTCGACGCCGGCGAGGTACGGCAAGGAACGGTGCTGCCTCCAGGACCACCTTGGGGAGAACGCGGGAGAGAGAGGGGGGAGCCTCGTGCCGGATGTTTGAACACCTGGCATTCCGCCGTAGACGAGCTAACGGCGATGTGGGTAACGGCGCTGCAGGTTTCGGCAGTGCGGGAACGCGTGGCTCGCGCTCTCCTACACTTCGCGGTGTCATGTTCGCTCGACCCATCCGCAGATTGGAGGTGCAGGGAAGCGTGGCTCGTGACTTCCTGCACTTTGCTTCCCAGCATCACCGTGAAGCCCGGCCTCGGTTCCTCGTGGCAGGTCCGAGGGTTGCCTCGGCGCGGCGGCGCCGCCGCCGCCGCGGGCACTCCCGCGGGAGCGCCCCCCCCCCCGAGGGTCCGTTTTCTGGGCCCCCGCGGGCCTGGCAGAACGCAGCCCCGCGTCGCGAACGCCCTCCCGAGGGATGGAGACGAGGGCTCCGAGCAAGGGAAGGTCCTCGACACGGAACGATGCAGGCGCCGTCGTCGGGCTGCGAAGTCTGCACGGATCCAGGTGCTCCCTGGCCAGGCCCGTCCTGAACCCCAGAGCTGTGTATGCGGCCCCCCTGGCCAAGCCAGGAGGGCGTGGCGTATACGCCGCCGCGGGGTTCGGGACGGGCCCGGTCAAGGAGCGGTGGATGTGCATAGCTTTCGTCGCCCCAGGGAAAGGAAGACCGTCAAGGTTTCAACGATTCTGGCGCTGTCGGGAACCAGGGCCAACGTCGTGACGGCAGGAGCCTGCTGTGCTCCGGCTCCCAGGGAACTAACGAGCGGCACAACCATGCACTTCTGCGGGTCTGGGCGGCCCAAGAAGTCTGGGCCGGCCTTCGGCAGTTCATGTTGTATGTTTGTCTTACAGCAAAGGGCCGACGCCGTCACGGCAGGAACCAGCCGTATCCCGTTTCAGTGTTCTGTCAGAGCCCCGCTTTCCCCAACATGTTTTTGTTTCTCGAGGTTTCAGGGTCGGCTTTGTCAGCCGTTCTCCCTTCGATGGTGAGGCATTGCAAATTCACACCCGTGAGTTTGTACCAAAGGGAGGGGCGCGGTCGAGAGGCACTGCGGCTGAACGCCTGGGGACACGCTCGGGAGTGGCCTTGTCTCTATTATAGATGGTCGCCTTAGAGATTATGTCTTTTTCGTTCCCCGTTTTTCTAGTCGAGGGCGCCGGCGCAGGGCCACCGAACTTCCGAGACGCAGTATGTATTTATATATATATATATATATATACAGACACATATTTATCCACTGCGTCTCGGATTTTCGGCGTCCCTTCCCTGCAAAGCCGATTCGCAGTTGATATGGATGAAATCTGGCCTCTATCGAGTCCTGATTTTCGTCCACATCCAATGCGTCTCGAGTTTTCGGCATTCCTCCCCCACACACCCAGGACGCCGTGGGCATGGATATAGCTATTGCCCTCATTGTTCCGTATCCTCCGTGTCGGACGTGCCGAGTGGAGGGCTCCCCTCTCCTCGTCCTCCTCTTTCCTCGTCTCCGTGGCCTCTTTCGGCCCAGGGCGCAGGAGAGGCTCTGCGCGCGCGTTGCGCAGGGCCTCCGCCGGGCGGCACATGCCCTGACGCCCCCCGATGTGCCCCGGCCGAGGCGGCGGCAGGACATGGACGTCCTAGCTCGAAGGAGGAACAACGGCGCAAGTGAGCCTGCGCTTCCGACCGCCCGCGCTGCTTTCTGGGGTCGGCGGCCGCGTCCCGCCTCCAGCGCCGCCCCTGGCGCGCTCCGCGCGCCGGGGAGGGAGGCCTGGCGCCGATCCGAGAAGTGTCCGCGGAGCTCCGAAGGTTTGTGCTCGTGCGCTTGCTTTTCTCCTTCTGCCAGCCACGGGCCTCCGCGGGGGGGTCGCCGGCCTCCGGGGGACCTACCGGGCGGCGAAGAGGTGGTGCCTGGAGAGGATCTACGTCGTCAAAGACCAGGGGGGCGCCGGCCGATCACCCCTCGCCGAGGCGGTCCGCTGCCGCCCTGGGGCCCGCGGATCGCTGCACACGCCCTCCTGGCTTGGCCACAAAGGCACGCATGATGGGCCAATCTTTGCACCACCGCTCCCATAGGTAGGCCAGGGGAGAAAGGAGGATGGGGAGGTCCTCCTCCTCCTCCTCCTCCTTCTCCTCCTCGTCCCCCCCCCCTCCTCCTCCTCCTCCTCTTTCTCCTCCTCCTCCTCCTCCTCCTCCTCCTCCTCCTCCTCCCTTTTCTACCCATGGTAGTGGTGGTGGAAAGTCGGCCCATCCATGTACATCGATCCTGGGCCCAGGAGCGTTAGGGTGCAACTCCAGGGAGGTTGCATTCACCATCGGCGGTGGCATATGCGTGGTCGACAACAGGCCCACCCTGCACTCGTCCCGCTGAATTCCGCACAATCCCGCTCACCCCGTTTTAGTGCTGGGCTTAATTTGGGCTGGCCAATCTGACTTACGCTGGGCGTTTTCGCCTGGTTTCGGGCCCTGGGACCATCACAGATCGATTTGGCTCAAAACATGCCGCAGAATGATGGGGTCTGGGGCCCCAGAAGTAATATTGCCGATGCTGCAAGTTTTTACGCAACGTCGGATCTCAGGGTCGATTGCCCTGTGATCGGGCCGCTTCATGGCCTTCAGCCGCTCTCACCCATCACCAACTATACGCCAGCCCACCTCGGTGCAGACCCTCGCGACCAATCCCCCACTCACTCGCTCTTCCCCTTGCGGTGTGTTTGGGAGGGCGGTGGGTGCCGCGGGGTGTTGGGGCGCAGAGTGGGCCGCCGCCGCGCAGACCTCCCAGCGGAGGGGCCTCCCACGGTGCACCGACCCCGTGCACAGCCCCGTGCGGCCAGGCCGGGCCGCCTGCGAGCCGATCCGGTGCGATATTCGATTCGCGGGCTGGGGGGAGGAGGAGGAGGAGGGGGAGGGGGAGGAGGAGGAGGAGGGGAGGAGTAGGAAGGAGGAGGGGAGGGAAGGGGAGGGAGGAAGGGGGGGAGGAGGAGGAGGAGGGGGAGGAGGAGGAGGCGGAGGAGGCACGGCGGGAGGGCTCGATGCGCTGGCACCGGCCGGGGCCCGCCGGCTCTGGCTGGGCGCGGCGCTGCGGCTCGGATTCGATCCGGGACGCTCCGCCGGCGGGGCGGTGCGAGCCGACCTCGCGGTGCGGTGCAGCGCAGGCCCGCGAAGTTCGGCGGCGAGCGAGGGGGGGGAGGTGACCCTGACCTTCCAGAGAGCTATTTTTTAGCACTGGAAACCTAAAATCCTAAAGAACGAGACGAAACAGCCTAAAACCAAGACGTAAAATAGCTCTGGGATAGGTTTTTACGTCGGGTGCTATTTTTTAGCCCTCCTGGAAGGTCAGGGGAGAAGGGGCGGGCCTTCTCGGAAGGCTCGGACGCCCCCCTGGCCTTCTGAGGAGTCTTCTGAGCCGATCCCCGAAGGCGCAGGAAGCTTCTCAGAAGGCGCGAGGGCTTCTGAGAAGCCCCGCCGCCTTCCGAGAAGGCCTTCTCCTTCTCATTTCCCCCCCCCCTCGCCCGCCGCCAAGACGTGGCCGGCCGACGCCCCCCTGGACAGAGCTCTGGTTCCACCACTACGACCGCACGGTCGCCCTGCTCTGCCACCGGCGGCGGCAGCTCTCGCAGCGCGGCGTGGCCACCTTCTACCACGAGTCCCCGCAGGCCGCCGCGGCCAGGCAGTTCCAGCCCGGCGGCGCCCCCCCAGGGGCGCGGCGCGGGGGGGGGGAGGGGGCTTCCCTCAGGAGGGGAAAAAACACACAGACACAATTAATCGTCGATTCCCCAGAAAGTATGGCAAAGTATGGGAAGTGGTGGGGAAGACAGAACCCCAGAACATATAAGAAAATATGGGGCATCTTTTTATTTGTGTGTATTTCTCTGTGCGCCCCTGGGCCCCTTCATTCCCCTCTGCCCTGACGTGCTCGCGCCGCGAGGGAAGCGAGAGCACGACGGGAAAAAGGGCCTCTCCGGCCGCCCTCGCTCGGCCTCTGGGGGGGCCCCCTCGCCGGGGCCCCCCCCGTAGGGCCCTTCGAGCAACGCCTCGGGCATGAGAGGGGCCGGCCCGGGGAGGAGGAGGCCCCGGACGTACGACGCCCCGCGTTTTGCAGGACGGCGTCCCCGGAAGCCCAGGGCCCTCTCCCCGGGGCCGGCTCCTCATCCCGAGTCGTATCCCTGGGCGCTCCCGGGGCCCGGCGAGGGGCCCCCCATAGAGGCGGAAGATGTGGGAAAGCCTCCCGCCCTTTTTTTTTTTTTTTTTTTTTTTTTTTTTTTTTTTTTTTTTTTTTTTTTTTTTTTTTTTTTTTTTTTTTTTTTTTTTATATATATATATATATATATAAAAAAAAAAAACACGACGCGACCATGTCTGGGGCCGGGCCACTTCCAGGGGCCCCGTGCCGGGGACAAGGCAGGGCAGCAGCCGTCCTAAGAGAGCGGGCCCCTGCGAGGAGGCGGCGGGGGGCGCCTCTCCGAAGGCGGAGGGCCTCCCCTCGGAAGCCCGCCCGGCTCCCCTGCGGCCATCTCTCGAGGGAGGACAGACCACCCGGACCCGACAATTTACGTTCTCCTCCTCCTCTTCTTCCTCCTCCTCCTCCTCCTCCTCCTCTTCCTCCTCCTCCTCCCCCTCCTTCTCCCCTCCTCCTCCGCCTCCTCTTCCTCTTCCCCCCCCCTACGAAACGGCCCTGGGCGTTTGCTCGACAGCCCTGCCCTGCTCGATTCCTTCCTTGGGCGCGTTCACGACACGACTTCGCGCGTCGGGGGTGGTTGATAGGGGGGGGTGGATTTTTGGGTCTCTGTTGCGAAGGCCTTGCGGCCGGTGCCGCCGACCCTGAATGACGGCGGCGATGACGAGCGCTCTCGGGGGCCTCTTGGGGGTAGTTTGGCAGCCTCTTGGGAAGCTCTTGGGAGCCGCTTGGGAGCCTCGCGGGGGCCTCTTGGGGCTTGCTGGGGGGCTCCTGGGGGCCTCTTGGGGGGCTTCCGAGGGGCCTCTTGGGGGGCTTCCTGCGAGCTTCTCGGGCCGAGGGAGGCCGAAACGTTCGTTCGGGCCCCCTCTTGGGCGGCCTTGAGGCCCTCTTGGGTTGATTTTTGGACCTCTGTCCTCAGAAGCTAAGGAGGGGAAAAAACACACAGACACAATTAATCGTCGATTCCCCAGAGAATCGGGAAAATATGGGAAGTGGGGGGGAAGGCAAAACCCAGAAGATATGCGAAAATATGGGGAATCCTATTATTTGTGTGTATTTATTTGTGTGTCCCTGGGCCCCTTCAGAAGCCCTGGGGGCCTCCCCCCGGGAGGGGCCCCTGCCTCCCGAGAGAAGAGAGGCCCCCCCTCCGCCTGCGCACCGAGGGCCCGCCGCCCCCCCCCGCGCCCCCCCGCGCGGTGCCAGGCATCGCCGACGTCGTCGAGGCATCGCCGGTGCATCGCCGGTGCAGCGCCGATGCATCGCCGATGCGGCGCGATCCTCCGACCCCGTCTGCTCCGACCCCATCCAAGAGGCCTCTAATGTTGAGTCGGGCTTGTCCCTCTACAGGAGGAATATTCAAAAGTATTAAAAAAATAGCCTGTGGACGTCTTTTGTTGTTGTTGTTGTTGTTGTTGTTGTTGTTGTTGTTGTTGTTGTTGTTGTTGATGATGATTATTTTGGAGCATTTTGGGGCTGTTTTTGTGGTATTTTCAAATTTTTCGCCCAAAATCCTGTAGGGGACAGGCCCGACCTAACTCTAATGTCGACTCGGGCCGATCCTTTCTCGGTCCTCGCGCCCCTCGCGCCGCTCCCCGTGGTGGCCGCCGCCGGTCAGCCGCCGGTGTACGACTTCACGCAGATGCAGCACGGCGTCAGGTCCAGGGGCCTCTGACGCCTCCCGGCCTCGCGCCCCGCGAGGCGCGCGGCCGCCGGAGGTCTCGCCGGCCGCAGGGCATCGCAGCGGTGCGGAGCGGCTGGAGGCTCGGGCGCCTGAGTGGCCGCCCGCACCGCGCTCCCAGGGAGAAGTCGAGCGTGTCCCTCTACAGGGGGCATCTTCAAAAATAGTAAAAAAAAAAATAGGCCGGAGGCGATTTTTTGGCTTTCAGCTTTTGGGGGGGTATTTTCTTTGAGTATTTTTCATTGTCCGCCCAAAATCCCCCAGTAGGGGGACAGGCCCGACAGAATCCCAGGGCCCAGGGAGCCGCAGGCAGGGGCGTGGAAGGCACCGCTCGTGCCCCTCGTCCCGCGCGAGGAGGCAGCTGCGGGCGGAGGGGAGGCGCGCTCACGGGCAGCGTGAGGGGGGGGGGACGGGCTCGTGGGGGGAGGGGAGCACGGACCTGGACTCGGCGACATGGTCGGCCCGCACAGGACGGGGGAGCGGCTTTCCCACGGGTGCCCTTGCCTCCTGGCCTCCTCGGGCCCACCCCCCGCCACTTTCGTTGGCCGCGCCCCGCCCGCAAAGCTTCGACGTGGGCGTCCCCTTGCATCCTCACCGCGCGTCCTTCTGACGCGGGCCGACTGTACATCGCCGACGGCTCTATGTCGGGCTCTCTCCCTCCACAGGAGGAGTGTATTCGAGAAATGGCCAAGAGGAAACAGTCGGGGGACGACCTGTGGATCAGTCTTGACTCTGCTTCGAATCTTTTCTTGATCTATTTCTTTTTGAGACCTTTTTCCTCCAAAGTCTGCCTGCAGGGGGGGGACGCCCGACCCAGACCCCCGACGTAATGATTTTTTCATTACGTCGACCCCCAGAGGTCCCGACCCTTTCCCCATGACCGGCTTTGCATCCTGAGTCGTTTTTTGACGCTCCCGAGGCCCGGTGAGGGCCCCCAGAGGCCGAAAAGTAGGAAAAACCTTCCGTCATGATTTTTTCATTACTCGAGGGGGTCTGGGGACCCGACGAGGGGTCGGCGCTGGGCTCTCCCGACCGCGCCCCCGCGCGCCAACCGGGCGGGGGTCGGGCTGCCGGCTCCCCCCCCCCCCCATCGGGCGAGGCGCGGGGCCCGCCCTCGCGCCCGACGCGTGCCGTCGTATCGCTCTCCAAGGCTCGGTGTAGGCGGCCGCTGGGGGGCCTCGAGGGCCAGGCGGTCGTCACGGAGGGGGCGCGTCACGGGAAGGGGGTCGGTCAGGCGCCCGACTTGTGCGACAGCGCCCCCCCCCCCGTCCATTGGCCGCTCGCAGGCAGGCGTGCGTCAGGCCCTCCTTGGCCCCGCGCCTCGGATCAGAGGACTCAAGTGGTACAAGGATGCCGCCGATTCCCGGTCCCTCGCCCCCCCCCCTGGCTGGGTCTGCTTGGGAAGCCGGGTCAGACCGCACCCAGGGCAAGACCCACGGGAGTACAGCCCGGACGCTGCAGTGAGAGCCAGCCTGGGCTCTGGAGGGGCTCTGGTTTTCGGGCCGTTCCTCGGGTCTTGGTCGGGGAGCCTATTCGGGGCCGGGGTTCGCCGCGCCCCTTCGTTCCCCTGGCCGCGTTCCCCATGGCAGCACGATGCCCGTGTCGATACCGGGACCTTTGCGTGCCCCGATCCTGCTCACTCCTGCGTCGCTTCCAGGTTTTGTGCGATCCCTGTGCAGAAGCGTCCTGCCCAGTGTACAGGGAGCGGGCGCTCCATCAGCCTTCCGAGCTCCGTGCGGCCCGCAGCCTTTCAAAAACCACGACAGGGCGGAGGTGCGTGTTCTCGGTGCGAGAAAAGTGCAGTCTGCAGACGGCGCGGGTGCTGGCCGAAGAGGGCGGGGGGGGAGCGGAGGGAGAGGCCACAAAGATGCCCCCGAGCAGCCTCCGATCGGCCTCCGATCGGCCCCCGCGGGCACCCGGGAGACCTCACTGTCCACGATCCAGGCACTCTGGCAGGACGGGCCGACGGCCACCACTCAGGAGGGGAAAAAACACACAGACACAATTAATCGTCGATTTCCAAGAAAATATGGGAAAATATGGGAAGTGGTGGGGAAGACAAAAACCCAGAAAATATAGGAAAATATGGGGAATCTGTTTATTTGTGTGTATTTATTTGTGTGTCCCAGTTTCCCTTCAACCACATCCCCCGAACAGCGCGTGCACTGAGGGGTTCTTCCCGGTCCTGCCCGAGTCATCGGACGGGCCCGCGGAGGATCCTCCAGGTGCGCCCGCCCTCTGGGCGCCCCGTGGGCGCCACCGTGCCTCGGGTGGGTCGCGGGCGGCGTGCCGATGTCGGCCACGACGTCGTCTTCTTCCTCGTCGAGGTGTTGGGCCCTCCTCCTCGTTCTCCTCCTCCTCCTCCTCCTCCCCTGCTTCCTCCTCCTCCTCCTACTGCTCTCCTCCTCCTTCCTCCTCCCTCCTTCCTCCTCCTCCTCCTCCTCCTCCTCCTCCTGTCCCTCCTCCTCCTCCTCCTCCTCCTCCTCCTCCTCCTCCTCCTCCTCCTCCTCCTCCTCCTCCTCCTCCTCCTCCTCCCCCCCCAGCCTCGCGCCTCGCGCCTCGCAGCGACGTGGGCTCCTTCGCGCCTCGCAGCGACGTGGGCCCGCACGAGGCCTCGCCGCGGTGCCCTCGCGGCTGGGCGCCCCGTGGGCGTCCCGCGGGTGCCCCGCTGCCCTGGGGGGGGGGGGGCTCCGCCGATGTCTCCGCTCAGGGGCCGCCCGTGGGCCCCCCCCCGTGCCCTGGGAGGAAGGAGGGGAGGAGTGGAGGGGGGTGGAGGAGGAGGGGTGGAGGAGGAGGAGGGGGAGGAGGAGGACGAGGAGGAGGAGGAGGAGGAGGAGGTGGATGGAGGAGGAGGAGGAGGAGTGTAGGAGAGGAAGGAGGAGGAGGGAGATATGAGGAGGAGGAGGAGGAGGAGGAGGGAGGAGGAGGAGGTGGAGAGGAGGGAGGAGGAGGAGGAGGAGGAGGTGGAGGAGGAGGGGAGGAGGAGGAGGAGGAGGAGGAGGAGGAGAAGGGTCGAAGAGAAGGAGGAGGAGGAGGTGGAGGAGGAGGAGGAGGAGGAGGAGATGGAGGAGGAGGAGGAGCAGGAGGAAGAGGAGGAGGAGGTCGCCTGGTGCCCGCCCGCGGGCGCCTCGTGGGCGTCCCGTGCCCCGGGGCGGGTGCGCCGAGGTCTCCGCCGGGGGTGGCCGCCCGTGGGCCTCTGCCGCGCGGGCGCCGCGTGCCCCCGGGGTGCGCAGCACGGTTTGCGCAGCGCAGGCTGGCGCCGCAAGGCCTGCGCCGCACGCCAGGCAGGCAGCATCGCAGAGAGCTGCACGGCACAGCTCACACCACATCTAGCCTACTCGACATGCTTCACACCACACAGCGCGCACGGGACGACTTGCGCACCGTCGTGGACACCACACGCTTACTCCGCACAGGTTCCACCTCCACAGTGCAAGGGCTGCTAGTTGGGGGTCCACGCTGTCTAGCATACACTTATTCTGGTCAATCTCGTTCAGCGCGGTTGAGCGTTAAGGTTGAGTGCGCCAGCACCAAATTCGGCTAGGGCGCAGTATATCGCAACGATACGAAGTATACTGCTGTTGCTGCATGCATTCCCAGGGCAGCATTCATGGCGATCCAGCGGGCCTGGTGATTCAGGACGCTAGAACAGGCGTCCTGAATACTTCGCGACCAGGGGGAGACGGGGGAGGAGGAGGAGGCGGAGGAGGAGGCGGAGGAGGAGGAGGAGGAGGAGGCGGAGGAGGTGGAGGCGGAGGCTTGGAGGCGGAGAAGGGGATGAGGAGATGGAGGAGGACAGATGAGGAGGAGCGAGGACATAATATCTTCGCGGAGGAGGAGAGGAGGGAGGAGGGAGGAGGAGGAGGTAGGAGGAGGAGGAGGAGGAGGTAGGAGGAGGAGGAGGAGGAGGAGGAGGAGGAGGAGGATTAGCACGGGCTGACAGTTGGGTTCAAGATTGGATTCTTCGTTCGCCGATCTCCTGGGGTATAGCTGTGCGACAGAGGGGGGTCCAAGTCATGACCCAAAACTGGAGAGGGTACGGATCCAACGGACCTGATAACGCCAGCAACAACGCAGGAGCCGAAAACACGCTCTCCTGCTGGCAGATTTCCTACTGGTCCGATTGCTGGTCCTCCTTCCCCTCCCTCCTCACCCTCAGCCCTGCTTAGTGATCCCTGGATCTGGGCTCCTAGGGGGCGGCATCCCGAAGGGAAGTGAACTTGCTGGGACAGAGGTCCACTAAGACGCGGGGGCCAACCCCGTTGTGCCTGCTTCCAAGAGCGGGGTGGAAAGACACGAAAGACAGACCTCTCGTACCCACCTGGAATGCGCCGGCCACCCCCGAAGCTCTCGGCGGAGCCGCTGTTGGAATTAAGGGTCAAAGATCTCGTAACCCCCAGGGACGCCAAACTCTGCTTAGACCAGGCTCGAGAAGGGCAAGCAGCGGCACCTTCGCTGGAGCCTAAATGCTCTGGCAGTGTTTGGGGACGGGCTGAACTGAAATTTGGGCGCGGTTGGTGGTCTGTTTCGTCCTGCGAACGCAATCCGAATATGGGTGGGCCCCCCGACCCCCCCCCTAAACTGCTTACTGGCTAACGCCAGTCGTGCAGCAGGCCTGGCTAACACCAGACATGCGGGAGCCCGCTTAATTAAGCCTTGTAGCAGACTGAGCCCCGTGGTTAACGTACAGGCCGGGGCCTGTGAACGAAGACGCGCCGCGGCCGAAAGCAACGCAAACAACCGCGTTCCGGTGAAAGCCTTTCCAGAGCCCGGCATCGGGACCCACGTGCCGGAGGAGGCCTCCCGGGAACTCCGCGTTCGGCGCCGTGCAGCGCCTGAGACCAACTGTTCCTGGACGCCTCCCCGGGAACATTTGGACGGCCAGCTCTATGGGCCACGAAAGGTTTGCGACATTTGGCCCAAGTGCGCGCTTGAGAAGAGGGGGCCCGTGCTCGACCAGGCCCTTTCGAGAAGCCTCTCGGGATTCAGGGACCTCCCAACGTTAGGATGTTTCCTGGTTGCCGCCCTTCCCGACCCTCATAGGGGAGTCAGTCCCTGGCTACCGCCGGTCGTGCAGCATTCCTGGCTGATGCCAGTCGTGCACCGGGAGCCGAATTATCAGACCCTCCAAACGCCCTGAACTGATTCCTGGCTAACGCCAGTCGTGCAGCAGTCCTGGTTGATGCCAGTCGTGCACCGGGAGCCGAATTTGCTAACGCCAGTCGTGCAGCAGGCCTGGCTACGAATATTGGCGACATAAAGGTTGATAGTTTTTGCGCGCGCGTGCGAGCGCTTGTGTGTTGCATGTGCCTGGCGTGTACTTATGTGCTTGCGTGTTTGCGCGGCGTGGCATGAGTGCTGGGTTGGTGCGTGCAGGGTCTCGGGTCTCGCGTCTGGGTTGCTCCATGCAGCGTTTTGGATCCTCGGAACAAATGCCACGTCCAGCCTTTGCTATGGTGTCGGGGGGCGCGCCCGTAGTTCTCACCGGCCTACGCCCTGCTCCTGGGGCCGCGGTGCCGGGTGTGGCCGCCAACCACACCGGCACGTCCATAGACCGCCGAGTCGGACGGGAGCAATCCTCCTGCGCCTGGGGTGCAGCGTTGTGCTGGTTTGGCGCCACCGTAGGCCCAAATGTGCCCAAGCAACCCGGCTGGGCCGCGGGCAACGTCCCTGGGGCGCTCGAGGGGGCTGGCGGCAGAGAACGCGTGGTTTTGGGTCGGCGCCCCGGGGGCGGCCAACCCCACGGCGGGGGGGCGTCTGGGTTCCCCTCGGCCCGGGCGACCCCTCTCGTCGCCCCGTGTGGCCTTGCGCGTGTTTGCGGTGTGGACCTGCCTCCCCGGCTGAGGGAGTCCTTTCTGCGACATTCGTTTTTTCACACCGCTTTGGGTCGGCTCGAAACCCGCGTGGGGCGGGAGGGCACGGCTCGCTGCCATGTGTGTGTGGGGGCGGTTCGGATTCCTAGGAGTCCCCGCCGTACGTCCGGTAGCGTGAGGCCGGCTGCCGCCTGATCACCGGGAGCCGGCGTACCCGGTCTACGGGCTTGGCTTCGGGCCCCGCGGATCCTACGGTGTCTCTCCTTGTTGTCGCGCGGGTGCCACGAGCACCCAGCTGGGGCTCTCGACCCTTTCCGTGTCTTGGGCTGTCCGAGGCTGGGGGGTGGGGGGAGGGCCGGGAGGGGAGGCGGGGGAGCACGTGTGCCGCCGTCCGTCCGCTGGGTTCGCCTGTCAGCTGGGTCGTCGTCGCCCGTCCGCGGGTCTCCCATTTGCGCCGGGAGGCGGCCTTGTACCGTCTCCTAGGGGAGGGGGGCCTTGAACCCCTGGCGACGAGGGGCCTTGAACCCCTGTCCTGGCTGACGGGCGAGCCAGTCGGAACGAGAGGCCGAGGTTGTGGGCACTACATGTCACGATATTCGCACGCGGAGGGGTGCGCGTACGGGGACGTTGTGCGAGGGCGCAGGACGTGCTGTGCGTATCTGTTGTGTGTGTGTGTGTGTGTGTGTGTGTGTGTGTGTGGGCGCGTGTGTGCACAGGGCGTGCTGTGCGCCCCAGTCGCCGTGCTCCTCGGACTTAAGCGTGCCAATATTCGATTTTCCACGTGTGCCTCTATCATCGGCATGTTCTTCCAGGACGGGCGCCGCAAGGTTGGATATCCCGTTGTTGCGCCATCATGGTGCAAGGTTGATGGTCGATATCCCCTGTATGGGACTCTCGTTCTTGATTCCCCAATCAATGCTTGCACTTAAGAGATCCTAGCGGATATAGAACAGTTGTCGGGCCATCTACTGATTGGGTTTTCTCTGGTGTAAAATTGGACCTCTCCGCCTCTGTCCCCCCCGGTCTTCTCTCCCCCCTCACCTCTACTGCTCTGGGGTTCTTGGGGGGTGGGGTCCGCCGCGGTGGGGCAGGGGATCGGGCTCCCCCTCGTGCCTCTCCCGGTGCGGGGTCCCCGCCCCCGCCTTTTCGCGGCGCACTTCACCCTCTGGGGTTGGGGGCCGGGACCTGGGTGTTGCTGGAGAGGCGAAGGGAGGCCCCTCGCCCTACATCCCCTTCCACCAGTACCAGTACCAGTACCAGCAGGCCTGGCTAACACCAGACATGCGGGAGCCTGCTTAATTGAGCCTTTGTCGCCCCGACCCCCACTCCCTGGCACTCGTGGTCGGGGTGCTCGTCGGACCCCAGAAAGGGCCCGGACGAGGAGGAGGAGCAGGAGCAGGAGGAGGGGGAGGAGGAGGAGGAGGAGGAGGAGGAGGACGAGGAGGGGGACGAGAAGGAGGAGGAGGAGGCGGAGGAGGA
>CAUYUJ010020893.1:723960-733214 GCA_963575745.1 Prorocentrum cordatum | reverse complement strand
GGAGGAGGAGGAGGAGGAGGAGGAGGAGGAGGAGGAGGACGAGGAGGAAAAGGAGGAGCTGAGGCAGGAGGAGGAGGACAGTTGGCGGATGAACACGATAATGAGCAGGAGGAATCTGATGACGATGATGGACGGGGAGCAGTAGCACGAGCAGGATGAGCGGCAGGAGCAGGAGGACCAGGGACAAGAGGATGAAACGCAAGGAATTGGACGACAACGACGACGAAGGAAGGAAGGAATGTGGTCCAGATGCGTGGCACGCGTTGGGGCTAGCGCGCCACTCAACGGCGTGAGCTGACCGCCGATCTTGGAATGAGGTCAACGCTCCAGCGGGCATACAAAAAGCAGGCCCGACTTACAAAGCAGCAGTAAGCATACTCGACCCAAGGATCTCGTGGGCTAGCGTGGGCGAAAGGCTTCCAAGGTTATCAATGAACATGTGGGCCGCTTGTTCGTAACATCTGCAACAAAAACACATGCGGGCACTCCCACTGGGGCCTTCGGTGGAGCTCCCTATGGAGCCACGAAGCGCTGTACTGGATGTGGTGGACGCATGCGGCCCCCCCCACTGCGGCCTTCGGTGGAGCTTCTTATGAGGCCACAAAGCGCTGTACTGGGTGTGGCGGACGCATACGGGCACCCCCACTGGGGCCTTCGGTGGAGCTCCTTACGGAACCACGAGGCGCTGTATTGGGTGTGGCGGACGCATGGAGCCTTCAGTGGAGCTCCCTGTGGGGCCACGAAGCGTTGTACTAGGTGTGGCGGACGCAGTTTGGGACCTTCATTGAAGCGTTCGGTGGAGCTCGCTATGGGACCGCAAACTGCTGTATTGGGTGTGGCGGACGCATGCGGGCACCCCCACTGGGGTCTTCGGTGGAGCTCGTTATGGGGCCGCGAAGCGCTGTACTGGGTGTGGCGGGCGCATGCGGGCCCCCTCCCTGGGGCTTTCGGTGGACCTCCCTATGGGGTCACGGAACGCTGTACTGAGTGTAGCGGACGCATACGGGCACCCCCGGTGGGACCTTCGGTGGTGCGGGCATCCCCGCTGGGGCCTTCAGTGGAGCTCCCTATGGGGCCACGGAACGCTGTACTGGGTGTGGCGAACGCATGCGGGCACTCCCACTGGGGCCTTCGGTGGATCTCCCTACGGGGCCACGAAGCGCTGTACTGGGTGTGGGATGCGCATGCGGGCCCCCACGCCGCTGGGGCATACGGTGGAGCTCCCCCTATGGGGCAACGAAGCGCTGTACTGTGTGTGGCGGACGCATGCGGGCACCCCCACTGGGGCCTTCGGTGGAGCTCCCTGTGGGGACACGAAACGCTGTACTGGGTGTGGCGGACGCATGCGGGCAACCCCACTGGGGCCTTCGGTGGAGCTCCCTGTGGGGCCGCAAATTGCTGTATTGGGTGTGGCGGACGCATGCGGGCACCCCCACTGGGGCCTTCGGTGGAGCTCCCTGTGGGGACACGAAACGCTGTACTGGGTGTGGCGGGCGCATGCGGGCACCCCCGCTGGGGCCTTCGGTGGAGCTCCCGATGTGGCCACGGAACGCTGTACTGGGTGTAGCGGACGCATGCGAGCACCCTCGCTGGGGCGTTCGGCGGAGCTCCCTATGGGGCCACGAAACGCTGTACTGGATGTGGCGGACGTATGCGGGCGCCCCTTCTGGGGCCTTCGGTGGAGCTCCCGATGGGGCCACGAAACGCCGTACTGTTGTGTGGCGGACGCATGCGGGCAACCCCACTGGGGCCTTCGGTGGGGCTCGTTATGGGGCCGCGAAGCGCTGCACTGGGTGTGGCGGACGCATGCGGACACCCCCATTGGGGCCTTCGGTGAAGCTCCCAAAGGGCCACGAAACGCTGTTTTGGATGTGGCGGACGCATTTGGGGACCCCCGCTGGGGCCTTCAGTTGAGCTACCTATGGGGCCACGAGGCGCTGTACTGGGTGTGGCGGGCGCATGTGGGCACCCCCCCGCTGGGGCCTTCGGTGGATCTCCCGATGGGGCCACGAAGCGTTGTACTGGGTGTGGCGGACGCATGCGGGCACCCCCACTAGGGCCTTCGGTGGAGCCCTCTATCGGGCCACGAAATGCTGTACTGTGTGTGGCGGACGCATGCGGGTACTCCCACTGGGGCCTTCGGTGGAGCTCCCTGTGTGGACACGAACGCTGTACTGGGTGTGGCGGACGCATGCGGGCACTCCCACTGGGGCCTTCGGTGGAGCTCGCTATGGGGCCCCGAAGCGCTGTCTGGGTGTGGCGGACGCATGCGGGCACCCCCGCTGGCGCATTCGGTGGAGCTCCCGATGGGGCCACGAAACGCTGTATTGGGTGTGGCGGACGCATGTGGGCACCCCCACTGGGGCCTTCGGTGGAGCTCCCTATGGGGCCGCGAAGCGCTGTACTGAGTGTGGCAGACGCATGCGGGCACCCCCACTGGAGCCTTCGGTGAAGCTCCCGATGTGGTCACGGAGCGCTGTACTGGGTGTGGCGGACGCATGCGGGCACCCCCATTGAGGCCTTCGGTGGAGCTCCCTATGGGGCCCCGAAGCGCTGTACTGAGTGTGGTGGACGCACGCGGGCACCCCCACCGGGGCCTTCGGTGGAGCTCCCCACGGGACCACGAAACGTTGTACTGGGTTGTATTGAAACGGGTGATGACGACGATGTTGATGCGGATGATGCTGATGATGATGATGCTGATGATGACGATGATGCTGCTGAGGATGATGATGATGATGATGATGATGATGATGATGATGATGGTGATGATGATGATGAGTTGATGATGATGATGATGATGATATGATGATGCTGATGATGATGATGCTGATGCTGATAATGATTATGATGATGATGATGATGATGGTGGTGGTGATGATGATGATACTGATGATGATGCTGATGATGGTGATGATGAAGATGGTGGTGGTGATGATGATGGTGGTGATAGTGATGGTTATGGTGATGGTGATGGTGATGGTGGTGATGATGATGCTGATGCGGATGATGCTTATGATGCTGAAGCTGTTGCTGATGATGATGATGCTGATGCTGATGATGATGATGATGCTGATGATGATGATGATGATGATGAAGATGATGATGATGATGATGATGATGATGATGATGATGATGATGATGATGATGATGATGATGATGATGATGATGATGATGATGCTGAGAGGAGGAGGAGGAGGAGGAGGAGGAAGAGGAGGAGGAGGGAGGGGCAGCGGGAGGAGGATGAGGAGTGCACACTGGGACCGTCTCTTCAATACGAGGACCCAACACCACAGGATTGTTGGGAAACGTTGACGTGAAAATCACTTCGCGTTTCGCTCGTCATTGCGAGTTTTTGCATTCAATGACGCAAAACTCCGCTGCAGCACGTGTTCAAGGTCGGTGCAATGAGATTCTCTTCCCACGGAAACAAAGTGCACAAACCCACCTGTAAGCGCTTCCTCATCAAATTCGGGGCCTGGGTGCACTCGCACGTCGATACGGCTCCAGAAGTCGGGCACAAGCATGCGGCCCACAGCTCCTGTCGTGGTACTGGTTTCCCTCATGGCGCAATTTCGGATGAGGTCTCCAAACGGAGGGGACCAAACCAAGCTCTGGGACCGTAAGATCCTGGCCCAGACATGCTTGGGCCTTGGGCTTGTGTATATAGAAAAAACCCGAGGTCTTTGGCCGGTTTCGCCCTCCGGGGGGCCCTCCGTCGGGCCTCGAGGCCGCTGAAAAAAGTCTCGAGATGAAAAGCCGGCTGGGGAGGGAAAGGATCCAGAGTTCCGGAGATTGCGTATTGGAAAATGATCTTGGCGACAGACCCAACCATCTTCAGAGCCCCGAATCATCAGGGGTAACTCGGGTCAGGGATAACTCGGGTTCCTTTTTCGGGAATCCAAACCCGAGTTACCCCGGACCCGAGTTACCCCTGATGATTCGGGGCTCTGGACGCCCGAAATATCCGGGGTAACTCGGGCGCCCAACCATTACTGCAGTTGTGGGCGCCCAACATCTGCAGTTGTGAGTAACGCGTTGTGGGTGCCGCTTTAGGTGGAGCTCCCCTGTGGGGCCACGAAGCGCGTGAGTGACGTGCCGTAATGGGTGGGGGAGACGCATGCGGGCGGCGGTGCCACTGGGGCCTTCGGTGGGGCTCCCTATGGGCCACGAAACGCTGTACTGGGTGTGGCGGACGCATGCGGGCGGTGCCCCTCGCTGGAGCTCCCGATGAGGCCACGAAATGCTGTAATGAAGGGGGGAAACGCATGCGGGCGGTGCCGCTGGGGTCTTCGATGGAGCTCCCTGTGGGCCACGAAACGCTGTACTGTGTGTGGCGGACGCATGCGGGCGCCCCTTCTGGGGCCTTCGGTGGAGCTCCCTATGGGGCCACGAGAAAGGGAAATGCATGCAGGCGGTGCCACTAGGGCCTTCGGTGGAGCTCCCGATGGGGCCACGAAGCGCCGTACTGGGTGTGGCGGACGCATATAGCCATCCCCACTGGGGCCTACAAGTCAAGTCAAGTCAAGTCCGGTCGAGGGGCCTATGGAGGCACCTCGCTCCGCAAGCGGAGCCGGAGGGCGTGAGACGCTACGGCAACAAAACGCGCATGCAAGAGAAACGTAGTGGACAGGGCAGCAATAAATTATACATAGTAGTATACATCAGTCGCTCTTCATGAAATCTAGAAAATGCTTTTCCATCCGCTGCCAAGGGGAAGGCTCCTGGCTGCGAATCACATTCATTAAATTCGTGCCGTGCTCTTGTCGCAGAAATGAATCGACGGCATCTGTCCATCTTCGACGTGGCCGCCCTCGGCGTCTGATGCCGTCCGGACGCCACCGTAGAATTTGCGCCGGCCATTCTCGCGAGCCGCCGGTGGCGAGTCGCGCCACGAGGCGCCACATTGAGCGATCCAACACGACAAGCCAGTTCGACACAGGAAAAATCTTCAAAGCAATGGTCACTTTCTGCTTGGTGCGTCGCCCCGCTTCCTCCCAACTTTCGTGGGAAAGCTTGCTGAGACCAACTATCCGGCGCAGCATTTTTGTGCGCGTCGATACAACTCGCGCCCGCTGCTGTGCTGTCATGGCTGTTGTCGAAAGACCGTAAACAGCCGTGGGCGTAACAATCGCGTCGAAAAGCTTCAAACGAAGGCGCAAAGATATAGATCTGTTCAAAAGTACTGCCTTCTGGGAATGGAACTTCCCCCATGCGCACTCCATGCGGTAGTTCACATTGCACTCTGACCTATTGCGCAAGTCGCCCCCGAATTTCTTACCTAAATACTTGTGAAACACCTGGGACGTCATAACCGGCAACTGGCAACCGGCAAGCTGCAGAATGGTGGGCTCTGCGGCATTGGAAACAGCAACGTCGTTAGTAGATATTCGCGTTTTGTCTGCATTCAATGACAGGCCGCATGCTGACAATTCTTCCGAAAGGATGTCCAGCATGCGACAAACCTCTGCTGCAGAACGCCCATATAGTAAAATGTCGTCGGCGTACCGTATATTGCTAAGCAAGCTTACGCCTCCAACGTCGAAGCCGCACTGCCGAGCACGCAGCTTGAACTTCCGAATTGCGTGCTCCAAGCCGGCGTTAAAGAGCAATGAAGACAAAACGTCTCCTTGCTTGACGCCGCGCGTAATGTCGAACGCTTCACTTCCATTGACGCTGCCCCATTGGGCACTGTAGATGTCTGACAAGAGACGCACATATTCTACATGAACTCCCTGCTCCGACAATGCCTGGAAAAGCACGTGGTGTTCCAGCCTGTCGAACGCTTTCGTGAGGTCTATGCTAGCGATCCACAGTGGGAGTTGCCACTCCCAAGCTTTCGTGGACAGATCATCCAGAACAACAAAAGCGTCGTCCACGGAGCGGCCTGGACGGAATCCTACCTGGTCATGTGTTTGTTCTTTCTCTAGATCAGGCTGCAAACGTGCAAACAGTAATCGTGCAAATATCTTATATGTGATGCGTAAAATGGCTATGGGGCGCCAGTTTTTTACATCATGTCTGCTCCCCGTTTTCGGCAGCATGACAAAACACGTTTCCTGCCATGTGGGATCGATGCATCCTGTGCTGGGCAACGAATTCAAACACGACAACAGGTGTCTGTGCAGAGCATCGCCTCCACACGCAAACATTTCGAGGGTGATGCCGCGTTTATTCCGCGCTTCATGCGCTTAAAAGCTTGCCGCAACTCCTCCATGCAAAACGGTGGGATATTATACGAGCCTCTGTTGTAATGTGCCTCGGCCCAGTCGTTCCTGGCAGTGCCGCAGTCCGTGGCAACAATCTGTTCGAGCGAAGCTTTAAAAACATTACAGTCTAATGGACAACGCTTGCTCTGCTGCGAAGGGAACATGTGCACTCGAGGTAGGTGCTTGATACCCTCAAATTTCAACAGCTGTGACGCAGCACGCTCGTCGCAATACTCCCGCATGCGTTTCCGGTGCAGTCGGAAAATCTGCTTGGACAATCTGGACCGTTCCTCTGGGTCACATGCATCGCGTCGCTGTCGACGCATCTCTCGCAACTCAGGTGCATCCCATGGCTTCGCATGCGAGCGAGTTGCGTTACTTCGAGCTCCAGCCCGCTTGGCTGCGGCGACAACGTGGTCCTCCAGCGCAAAGAAAGAGGACGGCCTAGATTCAGAGAGAGATTCCTGCACAAAGCTCTCATATAACAAATCGCGGCCTTCGGCATTAAGCGAAGGTTTCCATCGAATTGCATCGTGCTGACGGCTCTTCTGGCGCCGAAAACTTGGGCCTAGGTTAAACGTCCCGTGCACCGCACGGTGATCAGATCCCAGATCTAAATAATCTCTCGGTGAGCAAGACTGGCAATGGAAAGAGGCATCAAACAACATATAATCTAAAACTCGCTTGGCACCAAGCGAGCTTCGAAAAGTCCACGCGTCGAGTGCGTGTTGCACGTTGCCGGCCTCAAGGCCGTTCTCGAAACAAAATGCTTGCAGTAGGCGCCCTCTTTCCCCAAAGTGAAACTGGGTGTTAAAATCACCTGCAATGCATATTTTCCGGCGTCGCCTCCTGGCAAAATCGACCTCCTGTTGTAAAAACGTGTAGCAGTCGAGTAAATCGGCATGCGGATATCCTGCGTGTGGCATGTGTACAGAAAAGAGCGTGCAAACAATGCCATTGATATTAATGTCTACTGCTAGCACACGGCCAAATCGCGAACGCGTGGCTGTGACACCTCCCGCGTGCCGAGCATGTAAGCAGATAGCCACCCCAGCGTATCTAGACGAGCCCGCTGCCGCTATGAAGCGGTGACCCCCGTCGAGATCAATATCATCAGACGCTGAACGGGTCTCACTAAAACAAACAACATCCCATGTTAGTTCCGAAAGCTCCCCAAGCAAAAGCCCTAGCCGATCAAGGGTATGTACACGTGCGTTTTTGCCGTAAACGTTAAAATTAAGATTAACATTGAATTCTGGTGAAACGTCTCCTGTACCCCTCGACCGGTGTTGTCCCTAGCTGCGACCGTCTGCAGCTGCCGGGGCGGGTGGAGGGCGAACCGGATCTCCAGCTCGCTGTTGCTGTCCTGCCTTACCACCGCCTTTGCCCCTTTTACCGCTGCCCTTGCCCGTGCCGCTGCGCAGGAGCTTGTCTGAGTGCGTCTTCAGAAGCCCTTGCCACTCCGGGTCTGCGCTGAGGTACTGCTCCCACCCGTCGCCGTACTTGATCTTCAACGCTCCCGTCGTCACGCTCGCCTCCATCACGGTGTCGGGCCCCATCTTTATCGTGCCCGCTTCCGGGTCCACCCAGAACGCTCCCTTCTCGAAGCTCACGAAACGAAAAGCTTCTTCGCGCTGAACAGAACGGATTGGGGTACCCGGACCTCGAGAGGAGCATCCGCCTTTGCCCAGACTGGTTTGTCCTCCAAATAGACACGCGCGGCTCGGAGTTTTGATACTGCAGAGTTTCGATCGGCCGTGGAGGCAAACTTGCCGAAGAGAATGCCCGAGAAGTCCCCCTTTGAGTAGAACTCGTCGGCGGACGGGGCATTGTACCACCAGAGCTGGTCCTTCAACCATTTCTCTGCCTCCGCCTGGCCGCTAAATCCGAGGAGGTTGCCAAATACGGCAGCCTCCTGCTTGGAAGTGGTGCCAATGGAGCCGATGGAGCCGGCGGCGCTCCTCAGCTCGGCGATCTCGATCTCCAGCGCCTTGATGTGGTTCATGACTTCTTCGGTCGCATGGGATCCTGAGTAAGATCCTTCGGGGGCCATGGGGATCGTGTTTTCCAAGGTCGTCAGACGGATGTCGATATCTTCTAGTCTCTCCTCGGTCGCGCCCATTCTCGCCTCGAAGGTTTTCCCAAGATCTGCCACGCTGCGCTGCACCCCAGAAATTGCATTCCGCAGGAGCTGAACCTCCTGCTTCATGATGGCCGCGATCTGCGCGAGCGTGGCCGCCTCAGGAGCTGATCCTTGTTGTTGCTGTTCCGACGTCGTCGACGTCGTAGGAGTTGCCATCGCGTGCACCTCCGGTCGGGGAGGGGAGAGGTCGAGATCGTCCATCTCGTGAAGTGGGCTGAACAAGCGTTGGCGAACGTCTCGCTCAAGTACTCCTCGAACTGGGGTCCCTGGCGCTCGCGTACCGGCCATCGCGAGATATGGGAAAGGGAACGTGAAAGGTGGCGTGGTGGTAGAAGTCAGAAGGATGTATGTAGTCAGAAGGATGTATGAAGTCAGAAGGGTCCCGTCAGAAAGGAATGCCCCGTCAGAAGGGTCCCGTCAGCACTGGGGCCTACGCGGCCACGAAACGCTGTACTGGGTGTGGCGGCCGCATTTGGGGACCCCCGCTGGGGCCTTCAGTGGAGCTCCCTATGGGGCCACGAGACACTGTACTGTTGTGTGGCGGACGCATGCGGGCAACCCCACTGGGGCCTTAGGTGGAGCTCCCTATGGGGCCACGAAGCGTTGTACTGGGTGTGGCGGACGCATGTGGCCACCCCCTTTGGGGCCTTACGTGGAACTCCCTATGGGGCCACGAAAGAAACGCCGTACTGGGTGTGGCAGACGCATGTGGCCACCCCCACTGTGGCCTTCGGTGGAGCTCCCTATGGGGCCAAACGCCGTACTGGGTGTGGCGGACGCATGTGGCCACCCCCACAAGGGCCTTGGGTGTGGCGGACGCATGTAGCCGCCCCCACTGGGGCCTGACGTTGAGCTCACGATGGGGCCACGAAACGCTGTACTGGGTGTGGCGGACGCATGCG
>CAUYUJ010020893.1:706460-718960 GCA_963575745.1 Prorocentrum cordatum | reverse complement strand
CCGCCCCGCGCGCGCGCGAAGTAGAATTATTATCGGAGGTGAGGGGGTGAGATCGAAGTGGAACGGAGAGCCCCCCTACCGGGAAATCGATTTCGGTTTCGTGTTCGTGCGTGCCGTGCGTGCGGGCGAGGCGAAGCTGCGTGGGCGGGCGAGAGAAAGTCTCCTGTGGCTGAGGCGCGGCCGGACCAAATGATTCTCCCCGGGCGGCCGGTGGCGCGCGGTGTCCCGCCGGTGTCCCGCTGGTGTCCCGTCGGTGTCCCTGTGGCTGAGGCGCGGCCGGACCAAATGTGTCTCTTCCGGGCGGCCGGTGGCGCGCGGTGTCCCGCCGGTGGTGTCCCGTCGGTGTCCCGTCGGTGTCCCGATAGTGATGGTCCCCGATGATTATGATGATGATGGTGATGATGATGATGATGTGATGATGATGATGTTGATGATGGCGATGATGATGATGATGATGATGATGATGATGATGATGATGATGATGATGATGATGATGATGATGATGATGATGATGATGATGACGTCGATTGTGAGATCGATTGTGAGATCGATAGTGAGATCGACAGTGAGACCGAATGTGAGACCGAATGTGAGATCGATTGTGAGATCGATTGTGAGATCGATAGTGAGATCGATAGCGAGATCGATAGTGATAGATCGAATGTGAGATCGATTGTGAGATCGATATGTTGATGATGGCGATGATGATGATGATGATGATGATGATGATGATGATGATGATGATGATGTTGATGCTGATGTTGATGATGATGATGATGATGACGTCGATTGTGAGATCGATTGTGAGATCGATAGTGAGATCGACAGTGAGACCGAATGTGAGACCGAATGTGAGATCGATTGTGAGACCGATTGTGAGATCGATAGTGAGATCGATAGCGAGATCGATAGTGATATCGATAGTGAGATCGAATGTGAGATCGATTGTGAGATCGATAGCGAGATCGATTGAGTGAGACGTTGGTTCCCCCTCCCCCCTCACCTCCTTATCACCCGCAGGGTGGTCGTATAGGTAAAGCAGTCAGGAGTTGCCATAAGAGTGCAGAGTTGCAGAGAATGTTGCAATTCAATCATAGCGATTTGTCTTCTTCCGTATGCGTCCTTGGTTCAGGGTGTCGAGAGGGAGAGCCCTCGACTGAAACACGCTCAACCGGGCTAGGTGCACCCAATTCAAAGAGTTTGATATCGTACAGTTGTGTCCTTGATTGGGGCCGCCCCGCGCGCGCGCGAAGTAGAATTAGCATACAGCAGTCAGTTCCCGGAGGTCGTAGCACGCCTCCGGCCCGTTGGGACCGGCGAGTTCTCAGACGCGCGGAGGGGCCCACCGCCGCCCTCAAGCAAACGCCGAGCTCCGAACACGGATCAGTGGGGCCGCGTGCCAAGAAACCAGTTGGATTTTGCCAGGGTGCCCTGGGTTTCTTGGATTTCGATGGGCTCCCAATAAGATCTTGACGATTTTCGATCGACAAATTTGGATTGTCACTGAGCAAATTGCGTATTTCAGGGTTGGGCTTCTTGCGGAGGTTTCTTGTGGCCGAGCCCCCACTGTATCTTGCAGCATCTGGGATGCATCTTGGGTTTACTCCCGCCGGAGCTCCGCGCGGGTGCCTTGGACCGGCGCTGGGCACCCACCCTTCCCCTGGCGCGCGGGGGTGCCCAGCGCCGCGCCCCCAAAATGCGCGCGGAGCTCCGAGCATGTATGTTTTCTGCTCATGTACTTTGATGGGTGGGGATACTATAAAACACTAAATATAGCTATTGTGCACTATAAAATCCTATCAACATGCACTAAAAAATAAGAAAAATAGTAAACAATAGTGAAAATAGTGAAAACAATAGTGTTAAATAGTGAAAATAGTTAAAATGCTGAAAAATAGTGAAAAATAGTGAAACAAATAGTGGAAATGAAACAATAGCCAATTCTAAGAAAAATCACAAACCAGCTTCTCCTCTTTTCTCTCCTGACTTTCCGCAGCGGCAGACCGCTTTTACATTGCAAGTTGCACAGTGCAGCGGTTTGGCCGCTTCAGAACTTTCGTTCCTAATCACGTCCATGTTGGCTGCGGGGCCGAGGGCGCCGCACGTGGCGCAGCGAGCATCCCAGGCAGCCGTTTAACGAATTCTCGAATTCGGTTGGGCGAATTCAAAAAACTTGAAGCCAAAAACGGCTGCGACGAAATCGTTATCCTGTCCTCCTCCTCCTCCTCCTCCTCCTCCTCCTCCTCCTCCTCCTCCCATGCAAAGCGGTTGGGCCGCTGAGGAGCCGAATGGGGAGGCAGGAGGGAAGCGAACGCAAAGCGGTTGGCCCGCTGAGGAGGGAGGAGGAAACGGATGAGGGAGGTGGCGGAGGGCGGGGGGGGGGGGCAGTAGTCAGAAGAGGAGAGATAGACAACAAACAACAACATAAAACAACACAGAAACAACACAAAACAACATGTTTTTTTTGTTTTTGTTGTTTTTTTTTGTTGCGTTGTTTTTGTGTTGGTTTTGCGTTGTCTGGCGCCCGCCCTACAAGACAGCGCAAAAACAACAAAAAACGACATAAAAACAACACAAAACAACAAAACACAACAACAAACAACATGAAAACAACACCCAGACAACATCTAGCTAACATCCAGCCTGCTGCCAATGGGAAGGGGAGGAGGGGGATGGGGGAGGAGGAGGGGGGGGGCGGAGGGGGAGGAGGAGGAGGGGGAGGAGGAGGGCGGCAAGAGGATAGAGGAGGGAGGGGGGGGGGGAGGAAGAGAAGAGGGAGAGGGGAGGACGAGGGGGAGGAGGAGGGGGAGGAGGGGGGGGGAGGAGGAGGAGGGGAAATTATGATAGAGGAGGGGAGGTAGACGGAGGAGAAGGGGAGGGGGGGGAGGAGGAGGGGGAGGAGGGGGGGAAAGAGGATAGAGGAGGAGGGGTAGGGGGAGGAGAAGGGGGGGGGGAGGAGGAGGAGGAGGAAGAGGAATGGGAGGAGCTTCGGAGCTTCGGATTTGGGGGTGCCGAGGCCCAGGAGTGCCAGCGCCAATGGGGTGCCGAGGCCCCAAGAGGGGCGCCGAGGAGGAAGGGGGGGAGGGGGCAGAGGAGGAGGAGGAGGAGGAGGAGGAGGAGTAGGAGGAGGGGGAGGAGGAGGGGGGCGAGGGAGAGGAGGAGGAGGAGGAGGAGGAGGAGGAGGTGAACACCTCCTCCTCCCTCCTCCTTCTCCTTCTTTTTCCCTTGGAGCACAACGTTATGGCGTCGGTCAGATTTGTTTCAGTGTCTGAATTTTGAAAAGTAAAGAGCAAGTAAAAAAGAAATAGTGAAAAATAAGAAAATGGAAAATCTGGATAAATAGTGAAAATAGTGAAAAATAGTTAAAAAATAATGAAAAAATGAAAGCCAGTAGAAAATAGTGAAAAATACATAAGTTTAGGGATTCCAAGTTCAGCTGATGATAGGACGCTGTGAGCTCCTATAGATCCTATAGTGAAACACAGGGGGGGCTATCGGGGACTACACAATCGGCATTCCTATGGAACCTATTGGGCCTCCTAACCAATCCTAACTCATCCAAACCTCTCCTACAATAGAACCACTTACCCATATTACAACTTCTTATAACTTGACACCCATCAAAGTATACAAGCTGCTTTCTTCAATCCTGCAGCATCGTTGATGCATATTGGATTTAATTACGCTGGTCCTTCCTCCTCCCCCCCCCTTCCCTCGGGGGGAGGAGAGGGGCTCCCTTCTCCTCTCTGTCCCTTCCTCCTCTCCCCTCCCTCCCTCTTCCTCCTCCTCCCTTCCCCCTCCCCTCGGAGGAGGGGGGAGGTGGAGGGACTCAGTCCCTCCCAAGGTCAGTGTCGATACCGGTCAGATCTAGTTCAACGTCGGCTGCGGCGGGCCTGACCTGACTCGATTCCGATGCTACGGCGGTAGGCGCTAGCCACGCCCGAGCGGGGCCGATCCCGCTCGCCAGCGTAGGACAGGCGGCTGAGGAGGAGACGCTACTTGGCAAGGAGGTTCCTCTCGCTGGCGCAGGCTCGCGAGTTGCTGGGGTCGCACCGCGGCAGCATGGCGCCCAAGGCCTGGGGCGCGCAGAAGCGTTGGTCCGATGGAGGCGGCTGCACGTGCTGTGTGCTACGCGGGGATGCGCAGGGTGGATCAGCGACGAGATCTGGAAGCCAGGACTGCAGTGCCGCCACTGCAAGGCCACGCTCAAGAAGCCGTGGATCATCAAGCAGACGGAGAGCAGCTCGAGCCGGAAGGCGCCCGGCAGCTACGGCGACCAGGGCAGCAACAAGCGCGGGGGCCAGAAGGCGGAGACGAAGGAGCTCATCGCGGAGAAGATGGGGGGCATGAAGCTTGAGGACGGCGAGCAGATGGGATCGCGGCTCAAGTGCTTCGCCAGGGTGATCGAGCAGCAGACCGACCCGCCGAAGGTGAAGTCCAAGCCTCAGAGATTGGCGGAGGCGGCCGAGGCGCTCCGGATAGCCAACAAGCATTTCACGGCAGTCGCGTTGGGGGTCAAGCAGCAGCGCGCGTGGCTACGCGAGCTGGAGGAGAAGATAGGGGCGAAGGCGGCGGAGGTCGCCAACCAGGAGGCAAGCCTGGAGGCAATCAACTTGGAGGGGAAGGTGATCCAGAACCAGAGCTCATGCAGCAGCCGATCTCCCAGACGCCCGAGGAGGTGACGCTCGAGGGCATCGTGGACCGGGAGAAGCACGGGAAGGTGGACGACGAGGAGGTCGACGAGACGGCCAGGCAGGCGGTCGCGGAGGCCATGCGGAAGGTGTTCAAAGACTTGCTGGATGGGGCGAAGTCGCGCGCCCACCAGCTGCAGGAGCACATCCGCATCGCGAAGGAGGCCGGGGCCAAGAACAGGGAGACAATCAAGCAGGACGCGAAGAAGAGGGAGGTCGACACGATGGAGGATGCGAAGGAAGCAGCGGAGGCAGCGCCACAGCAAGCTGCCAGCCCGTGGCCAGGACCGTCGGCGGACGCCGTCGGCACCTAGGCAGCAGATGATGTCGGCACGTGGCTGGGGGACAGCGCGCTCGCGAGTGCCAGCGCCAGGCTGGCGGACAGCAGCGGGCAGGCCGCCAGCTCCAAGGACTGACGGCAACGCCCTGGCGCCCATCATGCATGCAAGTCCGACACGTGCGTCAGGGGTATCTTCGTCGGCAACATCGCCACGTGGGGACCTGCTGCGAAGTCGTGGCTTAAGGGCAATCGCCCTAGGATAGACGGCGCCAAGAGCAGCGGCCACGGGTTTGACTCGCACCTGATTCAGGAAACTCATATACGACCACAATTGTTGTTGGAGGAGGAGGAGGAAGCTCTCTTGCTCAAATGGGCTTCGAAGGCGTGGTTCGCAGCTGCGCAGCCATCTACCAAGTCCGAAGGAGGCTCGAAGGGCGACGCGATAATTGCCGCGCGCTCGCACTGCAGGAGCACGTTCTGTCGGGGGCGCTCGCGGCTCACCGCGTCGCATGCGGCATCGGGGGCCACTGCTGAAAGTCGCGGCCATCATCAAGCAGGACCTAGTGGAGGAACTGGGATTTTGCCAGATGGAGGAGTGGGCGGCGATGGCATGGCACCTCGAAGGGCGCAGCCTAGTGCCGATCACGCTCTACCTGGGGTGCGACCAGCCGTTGCGTGAAGGAGCCAATGCGGGCGATTGGCGGAGGTGGCCAAGTTCGCGAAGGCGCTGCCCTCGCCCTGGGTCATCGCGGGTGCCTTCCACGCGAGCCCGATCAAGTTCGCCAGGGGGCTTGGGCGACGCGCGCGTCTGCGCCCTGTCAGGCGACGCGCCAGCGCGCTACGAGGCGGGCGCGGAGCCGTCTCTGATCGATTTCGCGCCGGCAAGCAAGCGGAGCGCAAGCGCATCGCTTTCATGGGGGCCGCCACCGACATCAGCTGGAAGCCCCGCAGCGGCCAAACGCTGACGATCAAGGCGGAGCTCGAGTACAATATCGCCAGCGTGCCGACGATGCCGAGTGCGTTCTGACACCCGGAGATGGACTGAAAGAAGAAGCCCAACCCGGACAGCAAGGCGCAGCGGTGGAAAAGTTTGAAGGCGCAGGTGCAGGCAGAAATACAGACGAGCTCCACAGCCAGAACGACAGCAGGCGCACATCGACCGCGGCGCGATCGCGCGCGCAAGATGGGAGGCATGGGAACCGATTGGATGGGCAACGTGCCCGCCGCTCCCAGATGGAGGACTACCAGGGGACCTGCGCCGAGCACGGGGCGCGCCCGGAGTGCGAGCTGCAGAGGGCCCCTCGCGGCTCATCGCGAGCTCAGAAGAAGCGGGCTTGGCGTTCGCCCCCGCCGGGGGCACAGTGGCCCTTAGCCACGTGGGGCGAGGTGGGGCAGCCGCGAACTCCGTTCGAAGTCGGCCCATGGAGGGCCGCGAGTCGAGGGCCAAGGTGATCGAGCAGAGTGGCCTGAGAACCGCGGCGCCCAGAGACGGCGCGGGCGACCCAGAGGCCGATGTCGTGGAGGAGTTCGAGGAAGGTCCTGACATCCAAGACAGACTGGGAGGAGACGCGGGCGGCAACGCGCGGCAGATGCACGCGCGCGGCGCCAGCGTCGTTAGAACGCGAATCCCGAGCCAGACCCCCTTAGGGGTCGACGCAGGCCCGGGTTAAAATCGCCAGCGAATTTGCCGCAAATCCTGGGCCAGGTCCAGTCGCCGGGCGTTTGGGCGGAGGAGAGCATCCCATGGCGGGATAGAGGGCGCGAGCAGCGAGGGCCCGCGCGGCAGCTGCCCGGAGGCCGCGCGCCCGAGCCAGGGGGCCGCGCGGGCAAGCCGCGAAGCGGAGGCCCCCGACGAGCCCAGAGTGCGCGGCGCGGACTTCGAGGCGAACCGCACGGCCAACATGTCTTTGCAAGTGCCCGAGAGCGGGGCCCGCCCATGACCGCGCCAGCTGGGAAGCGAGGGGGGGGCTGCGTTCGCCTGGCCTGCTGGGGCCGTGAGGCCCGCGAATGCATTGAGAGGCGTAGTCCCAGGGCCTCGCTCGCAGCTGAGACAGACGGGTACGCCGACAACATGCTGATCGCGAGCTCGGGAGAAGCAGGCCAGGGGTTCGCCCCCGCCGAGGGCGCAGTGACACTTGGCCATGTGGGGCGAGGCGGGAGAGCCGCGAACCTCGCTCGAAGTCGGCCCATTGAGGTCTCGCGGGCCAAGGCGATCAAGCATCTAGACAGAGACCTGCCATCACCACTACGAGTGCCAGAGTAACCAGCCGAACATGGATCGGATGCGCATGGCCAGGTGCGAGGCAGCGACCCTTGGCGCCATGTCGAGGCTAACGATGGCGAGCTGGAGGAGGAAGAGCAGATCGCGACCAGCGCGCCCAGCAGCACAGACGCGCTCGCCATGAAGGACACCCGGGATAAGCACTACGAGAGGAGGCATCCGAGGAAGCTGGTCGATCCCCCAGGTTAGATCAGCAGGTCGGCGGCGTTCAAGGCCCCGAGGAGGAGGCTCGGAAGCTAGGGGGCCAGCGCCACCACCTCGTCTCCACGATGGAGTGTTTCTACAGCGAAGCGCACTACATTCAGGAAGAGGACCAGCGGAAGTTCAAAGGCGGAGGCGAAGCGTGCGAGTTCATGGACCATGGAGAAGAAGGTCAGGGAATCGGGTCCGAGGAGAGTGCGCTACAGCAATGTGGGGATGAACTGGCGGTGCAGAATGGCGCCAGCGATGGTCGCGCGCGCCGCGCTGTGGAGCAGGAAGAGAGGTGAACTACAGCTACAACAACTGGAAGGGTGCTGCAGGAGGCTGGCGATGGAAGGCGCGCCAGTGGCAGGGCGAGCAGCTGCGATAACTGCGAGGCTACATGGGGGATCTGGGGCCAACGCATCAGGGGGATCCAGATGGTAGACGACAGCGCGTGGAAGGCGATGGACATTGAGGAGAGTGAAAGCACATCTGCACGCGCGAGGAAGCGTCGGATGCAATCAAGATGCCTGGAGACGGGAGAAGGGGGAGCCAACGCCGAAACGGACCTTAAAAAGTTGGCGCGGCGACGAAAGGCACCCCCAACAACGGATGAGGCACGGACATGCTCGACGTGGAAGACGTGGGGTGGTTGCTTGGGCGCCGGAGACAGGCCTGCAGCGACATGCACAATAGTTGCGAAGAAGAGGTTGCGCGGCCGTGGCAGACGCCCCCGGCGATGGTCCTGCTGCAGCCGAAGGGTGCGGAGAAGCTGGACGAATCGGCGCTCGCTGGGGCTGGGGATCGGGCGCTGGCGCTGCTCGCGGGGCTCGCGAGGCCGGGAGTTGTTCAAACGTATTCCAGATGAGGAAGTGGGCCGTCGACGTAGAGGAAGACTATGGCGCCACGGTCGCAGGGAACTACTGCCTCAGCGAGGCGACGGCCAGGGCCGCGGGGGACGAGGCCCCGCTGTAGCTCGGGGTGCAGTCGGCCAACGCCCTGGCGGACGCCAGAAGGTTCTACGACTCCTCGGTGCACGAGTAGGTGGCGGGAAGAGCGTTGGAGTGCGGCTTCCCGCCGAGGGTGCTAGCTGCGGCCACGCTGCCCCGCATCGCGCCGAAGATGCTCCGAGAGAGCGGCGCGTGCAGCGCGCCAATCTAAGCGCGATGGAGTTCATTGGCAGGGCCGCGGCATAGCAGCGACTTGGCGGGGGCACTCGCATGCCGCGCGGTGAATGCCATGAGAAGCAAGGCGCAAATGGCGCAGCCGAGGGCCTGGTTCGACGACGCAGGCCTGTGAGCGGTCGGGGGCGTCGCCGAGGTGGAGGACTGCGTCGCGGCGGCGACGCGCGAGCTGGCGATGGAGCTCGGGCAAGAAGGACTAGCCACGGCAGGCAAGCCGGCACTGTTCAGCACGGACACCGGCACGGCGAAGAGGGCGTCCAAGCAGCTCGAAGAAATGGGAGTTACCATCAAAGTGGCCATGGATGGCAGAGATCTGGGGCTATAGACAGAGCAGGCAAGACATGCGCGAGACGGGTTGCGCACAGCGCGAGGAAGAATAAAGGTTTCAAGAGGCTCGCCGCCATCCCGAAGAAGTTGAGGAAAGCGAAGTCGAGGTGGCAGGTCACCGAGCAGGGGCCCGCGGTGCAGGTCGGCTACGGCCCGATGGCGCACGGCGCAAGCCCCTCCGAGCTCACGGCCGCCCGGAGGAGGCATGTGAAGGGGCTCGGGAAAGCGTGGTCAGGGAGATGTCTCGCCACGCTATTAGACCCCGAGGGCGCGGGCCCAGGAGTGGCAGCCCCGAGGGCGCAGATCCCGGCGCGATTCGACTCATGGGCTCGCAGGCCAGATCTACGAGGCGACGCGCGCAGAGCCTGGCCACGAATACGAGAAAAGGCTTGTAGCAGCGCCAAGGAGCACGAGGTGGCAACAACAGAGAGGAATGATAGGCGAGATCGTCATACAGTCCTGGGGGAACAACTGGGACGCGAAGAGTGCGGACTATTGGGATTACGCAGCTGAGGGAGGTTTGCCGCTGTGGCCAGGCGATGGCAAGGACGACCCAACAGGGCTGCTGGACGCGATCACCACAGACCTTTAGAAAAAAGGCCTTGCAGCAAGCAAATCGTCACCACAACGGAGCAGGGCTGCAACGCTGGGCCGACACCTACGACCTGAAGGTGCAGCTGAGGCGACTGCGGAAGCGACGCCCCGCAGCTGCTGCTGCCCACCTTCTCTCCAGGCCGCGGGCGCCCGGTGCGCACCAAAGGGGCCACGTCCTGCGTCCGGCAGGCGCGCCGCCGCGCGGCCGAGCGGCGTGGAGGGCTCCTCGCCCGCGGAGGAGGAGCGCGCGCTTCGGCAGCTGCCCGCGTTCGTGGAGGAGCTGCTCGCTGTCCTTGCCTTCCCCCTCCCTCCTTCCCTCTCCCTCCCTCCCCTCCTCGTGGGAGCCAGGGTGCTGGCGTGCTGGTGTGTGGTCGGGCCACGCCGCTCGGCCAGGAAGAACATGTTGGGGGCCTCTCTGCTCGAGCGTTCCCGGCAGTGTAGCCACAGTGAGAATACAGGCCATGGGTTCTCTGTCCCGGCTGCTTGGCCGACAGCGCCTGCCGCAAACGTTTGGATTCGAACTGTGTCTTATTTGTACTCCCCCGCCCCTGCCCGCAGCTACTACAAGCTTTTGAGGCCGCGCGCTGCGCGCGACCGGCACGAGGCTGTAAGATCCACGCGTGTCAGCAGCACTTTTTGTGGCTGCCCCGTCGTCCCCGCTTCGTTCCTTCCTCCCTCTTGCCCTCCCCCCGGTCGAAGGCACATGCATGTTTAGTTTGTCTTGTCGTGCGCGGTGCATGCTCGGATAACCTTCGAAGTGTACAGAGATGTTGTTTTTTCTGCCGGGCCAGGGCGGCGGTGGCTAGGTGGTGGCTTTGGGGTGGGTGGTGGGTGGCCGTCCCCGCAGGTCTGGAGGATCTCGATTGGCGCTAGGGCGCGATCCTGGGGAGTTGGGCTGGGAGGTCCGCTCGCCATTGCGGCTTTCGGCCGTCCACCTGCTCCTCGGGGGCCCAATCAATGCCGAAATCCGACGAGCTCCCCTTTATGATGCACGCTGCTGGGGTATAGCGGCCTCTTCCTCCTCCCTGCCTCCTCCCCCCCTCTTTGCTTCAAGGTTGTGCTTTGTGGAGGCGGCCGTTGAGGCCCCCGGGGGCTCACATACTTTTGTTGTTATCCTCCTCCTTGTCTCCCCCTCTTTGCTGCCTCCTCCTCCCGCGTTGCCTCTTCAGCTCAGCTGAATCCGGCGGGACCGCCGACATCCTCTCGAGGCCGCTCGCGTGGCAGGTGGTAAGCTCCACCGACTTTTGGTTTCTTCGAGCTTTGCTCGGGGCTGTTTTCTCCTGTGGTCTGCAAGGCAGGCCATGCTCCAGCGGGTGTTCACAGGATGTTCGGTGGATCGCTGCCCGTTCGATTGCTCGGCACACCTCGAGGTAGACGTGAGCTTCTTGTCGAATTCCCTTGTATTTCTCGTTCCATCCACTCACTTGCACTCGGATTGTTAGAGTTGCTGGAGCTGCATGTGCTGCTCGCGGGGACCCCCCCGGACTCCTATTGATTCCTATAGTTTCCGATGGATTCCTACAGATCGTGTTCCCAGAACACCATTCCCAGGCAACATTTTGAATGCCCAGAGCCAACTGTAGGCCACTTCGTGTTCTTCGTCTTCCCAATACACCATTTCTGTATCATGTTTTTGATTGCCCGGAGCAAACTGTAGGCCTTTTCGTGTTCTTCGTGTTCCCAGTACACCATTCCTGTACCATATTTTGATTGCCCGGAGCCAACTGTGGGCCACTTCGTGATCTTCGTGTTCCCAGAACACAAGTCCTGTGCCATATTTTGAATACCCGAGCTGAGGCAGGCTGAGGCCAAGGCAGGCTGAGGCCGAGGCAGGCTGAGGCTGAGGCTGAGGCACGCCGAGGCAGGCTGAGGCTGATGCCGAGGCAGGCTGAAGCTGAGGCTGAGGCAGGCTGAGGCTGAGGCTGAGGCAGGCTGAGACTGAGGCTGAGGCAGGCTGAGGCTGAGGCTGAGGCTGACGCAGGCCGAGGCTGAGAGGCTGAGGCTGAGGCAGGCTGAGGCTGAGGCTGAGGCCGAGGCAGGCTGAGGCTGAGGCAGGCCGAGGCAGGCTGAGGCTGAGGCTGAAGCTGAGGCAGGCTGAGGCTGAGGCTGTGGCTGAGGCTGAGGCAAGCTGCGGCTGAGGCAGGCTGAGGCTGAGGCTGATGCAGGCTGAGGCTGAGGCAGGCTGAGGAGGCTGAGGCAGGCTGAGGCTGAGGCTGAGGAGGCAGGCTGAGGCTGAGGCTGTGAGGCAGGCTGAGGCTGAGGCAGGCTGAGGCAGGCAGGCTGAGGCTGAGGCTGAGGCAGGCTGAGGCTGAGGCAGGCTGAGACTGAGGCTGAGGCAGGCTGAGGCTGAGGCTGAGGCTGACGCAGGCCGAGGCTGAGAGGCTGACGCTGAGGCTGAGGCAGGCTGAGGCTGAGGCTGAGGCCGAGGCAGGCTGAGGCTGAGGCAGGCCGAGGCAGGCTGAGGCTGAGGCCGAAGCTGAGGCAGGCTGAGGCTGAGGCTGTGGCTGAGGCTGAGGCAAGCTGCGGCTGAGGCAGGCTGAGGCTGAGGCTGAGGCTGATGCAGGCTGAGGCCGAGGCAGGCTGAGGCTGAGGCTGAGGCCGAGGCAGGCTGAGGCTGAGGCCGAGGCAGGCTGAGGCTGAGGCTGAGGCCGAGGCAGGCTGAGGCTGAGACAGGCTGAGGCTGAGGCTGAGGCAGGCTGAGGCTGAGGCAGGCTGAGGCTGAGGCCGAGGCAGGCTCAGGTAGGAATCCTTAGGATTCCCTAGGAATCCTTAGGAATCCATAGGAATCCAGAATCCTAAGGATTCCTAAGGTTTCCTAAGGATTCCTATGGATTCCTAAGGATGCCTAAGGATACCTTAGGAATCCCTATGAATCCTGAGGATTCCATTGGATCCTAAGGCCGTTGCCACTGCGACTGTCATTGCGACTGCGAGAACAGCAGAATCCTACAACTGGATTC
>CAUYUJ010020893.1:668960-698960 GCA_963575745.1 Prorocentrum cordatum | reverse complement strand
TAGTAGTAGTAGTAGTAGTAGTAGTAGTAGTAGTAGTAGTAGTAGTAGTAGTAGTAGTAGTAGTAGTAGTAGTAGTAGTAGTAGTAGTAGTAGTAGTAGTAGTAGTAGTAGTAGTAGCGTAGTAGTAGTAGTCGTCGTAGTCGTAGTCGTAGTAGTCGTAGTCGTAGTCGTAGTCGTAGTCGTAGTAGTAGTAGTAGTAGTAGTAGTAGTAGTAGTAGTAGTAGTAGTAGTAGTAGTAGTAGTACTGGTAGTAGTAGTAGTCGTAGTAGTAGTTTTCGTAGGAGCTTTTCCCGTGGATCACCAACGTCTCGTTACCCGAGTTTTCTGCGTCCGGAATTTCTGGCTGGCGAGCGTGGCTGTCTGACCCAGCCAGCGGGCCCGATGGGCACGATATGTGATGCGGGTGGTCTCGACAACCCCACGGCTTCATTGGTGAGCGTGGCAGTCGCCACTGACCCTAGGAGGTGTCGGGAATCGTTCTGTCTCCGTCAATCAATCCAGTCTCGTTTCCGAGTTTTCCGTGTCCAGAATCTTCTGGCTGGCGAGCGTGGCGGTCGCCGCTGACCCAGCCAGAAGGCCCGATGGGCACCTATCTGACGCGTGTGGCCTCGACAACATCGGGGTGTCATTGGTGAGCGTTGCAGTCGCCACTGACCCAATGAGGTGTCGGGAATCGCGCTGTCTCTGTCGATCAATCCAGTCTCGTTCCCCGAGCCGTCTGTGTCTGAAATCCTCTGGCTGGCGAGCGCGGCGGTCGCCGCTGACCCAGCCAGAGGGCCCGACGGGCGCCGTATCTGGTGCGTTTGATCTCGACAGTCCTGGGTCCTCATTGGTGAGCGTGGCACTCGCCACTGACCCAATGAGGCGTCGGGAATCGTTTTGTTTCTTACGATGAATCCAGAGTCGTGTCCCGAGCCCTCTGTGTCTGGAAACCTCTTGCTGGCGAGCGCGGCGGTCGCCGCTGACCCAGCCAGAGGGCCCGACGGGCGCCGTATCTTCTGCGTGTGATCACAACAACCCTCGGGCCTCATTGGTGAGCGTGGCGCTCGCCACTGACCCAATGAGGCGTCGGGAATCGTTCTGTCTCTTACGATGAATCCGGAGTCGGTTCCCGAGCCCCCTGTGTCTGGAAACCTTTGGCTGGCGAGCGTGGCGGTCGCCGCTGACCCAGCCAGAGGGCCCGATGGGCACCTTATCTGATGCGCGTTGTCTGGACAACCCCGGGGCCTTCTTGGTGAGCGTGGCAGTCGCCGCTGACCCAATGAGGTGTCGGGAATCGTTATGTTTTTCTTGAGGGGTGACAAAAGAAGATGGAGTGGGAAAAGGAGGAGGAGGAGGAGGAGGAGGAGGAGGAGGAGGAGGAGGAGGAGGAGGAGGAGGTAGGGAGTTGGACGATGGTTCGGTTTTGGGGCCAGGGGAGGGACATGAGTCGTATATGCTAAACGCATAGGTGTTCTGGAGGGAGTCGGACGACGTTACGGTTTGGGGGCCAGGGGAGAGACGTGAAAATAGAGGCGATGGATCGGGCGTTTTGGGGCGACACCGCCGCTGCAGCTGGACTCCGTGCGTTGTCTAGCTGCCTTCGGCCCACCCCGCCACCGTGCTTGGGTTGTGGGTAAGAAGCGCATGGGATCTCCGTTGGGATGTCGTCGGGGCCCTTTTCGTGAGCTCCTTGGAGGCAGCTTGGAAGGCAGTTGAAGCCGCTTTGGGGTCTCATTTGGTATTATTTGGGGCATCCTGGGGGTTTTGGGTGCCTGTTGGGTGCCTTTTGGGGTCTATTGGGGTGCATATTTGGGGTTCCTGGGGGCCTCTTCGGGCGGAACGTTGGAATTATGGGTCCGAGGTCCCCCTCATGGGCTCCTCTTCGAACCGTTTTGGGGCACTCTTCTGCCGTTTTGGACGCGTTTTGGGCCGTTTCGGATCCCTTTCAGGCTGTCTTGGCGGCCCTTTGGGGCCTCTTGGGCCGTCGTGGAGCGGTTTTGGGGGCCTCCTGGTTTGTCGTCAAGGCTGCGAAGGCCGAGAAGTCGCATATGTTCAAAATGCACGTATTCAATATGGAAATTCTACGATTTGGGCATCGTGGGGGCTTTTGAAACTCCTTCTGGAGGCGTCCTGGGGTGTCTTGGCGGCTTCTTGGGCCGTCCTGGGCCCATATCGTGCGTGTTGGAGCGATCATTCGGAGACTCTGTGCTCTCTTGGACCGCCTTGGGAGTGTCTTGGGGGCCTCGACAAGGGCTGTTTTGGAGCAGCTTGCGGGCGTTTTGGCCCGTTTCGGAACCCTTTTGGGGCTGTTTTGAAGGTTTTTTGGGGGCCTCTTGGGCCGACGTGGGACGGTCTTGGGGGCCTCTTTGGACTGTCGTCAACGCCGTGACGGCCGAAAAGTCGCATATGTGAAACATGTACGTTTTCCCAATGGTAATTGACGATTTGGGCGTCGTGGGGGGTTTCCTGAGAGACCTCCTGGAGGCGTCTTGGGGTGTCTTGGCGGTTTCTTGGGCCGTCCTGGGCACATATTGGGCGCGTTGGAGCGATCATTCGGAGACTCTGTGCTCTCTTGGACAGTCTTGGGTGTGTTTTGGGGGCCTGGACGGGCTGTCTTGGAGCTACACAGCGAGCCTGGGGAGCCAGGCCCCCCCCCTGATGAGTTCGAGGGTGGGCCGGGTCCGACGAGGGGGGGGGGGGGTCAAATTGCCGGTTTGGGGTCCCGGGGGGGGAGGGGGGTTATGGGGGGGGACAAGCTCACACGCCTAGAGACCCACAAAGGGTCGGCGGGTTTTTATTTTGGCCGTTTACGGCATGCATGTGCTCGTGACCAGCCTTCGGACCGAGGGCGGGCCTCCAAAGTGAGCTGCCCCTCCTTCCGCATGAAGACCTGGTCAGCTCCCCGCCCGGCATTTTTTCCGCAATCGGGGAAACATGCGAGACCTTCTGAGAGTTATCGGTTAAACTCTCACCAGTTTTGAAGACCTGGTCAGCTCCCCGCCAGGCGTTTTTCCGCAATCGGGGAAGCATGCGAGACCTTCTGAGACTGGGCTGGACTGGAAAAGGCCGCGCTTAGACGGCGCATCGGCAAAAGATTCGGCAATCCTGAATATACACATGTGGGGAAGCGTGCGCGAACATGCAAACTATCAGCTGCACAGTGCCTCGGTAAAATCGTCGCCTCCTTTGTGCCAACGAAGTGCGAGGGAAACCTGCGCAGCATTCCGGGGGAGGGGCGGAGGGAGGGAAGGAGGGAGGGAGGGAGGGGAAGGAAAGGCACATAAGGCAAACATATTCATAATGTTTGCGTGTACTGATCGACTGCTGCGTCCCACTGCGCGGACTGCAGCAAATCCTGTAAACTTTCCGAACCGTTCCCCGCTGCGCTCAGAGCCCAGGCGTGCATTTAAGTTGTCCAGTGTAATCGTGGTCGTCCTCTTTTGCGAAGGATGCCTTTCCACTTCCAGGGGACAAGCTCAAGCGTGGGCCCCTGCTCAATTGACTCAAGTACCATTGTCTTTGGAAATGCCGTCGAAGGAGACCTCGCCACTTTATCGTAGTACTTCAATTGCCGCTGCAATAGAACAACTGATAACTGTTGTGCTTGTGCTGTCGTTCGCACCTGAACATTGCTGACTCGAGAGACAAACGCTGGCGGCATCTTGTAGATTCTCCGGAGACACCTCGCCTGGAAGCCGTCGGGTCGATCCAGATCACGTGATAGTAAGAGACATGATGCCAGACCATGCGGTAGTTTTGAAATTACGCATGCTTCCAATGTTCGTGTTTTCTTCTGTCGGCTCACACTCGCGTGGTTCCATACAGTGCTGAGATGTTGGAAGGCACCTTTCGCTTCCCCGAGTCGCCTTGTAAGTTCAGCGTGTGGGTTCCCATCGGAACTAAGAAGTCCTCTCAAATAACTTGCATGATTTTTGCATTGGATTTCTTCGCGTCCAGGCCCGAATATGGGAGCATCTGATCGGATCCTCATCAACATAGTTTTACCTTCGTTCAAGTCCAACCCAAATCCTTTGCCAACCTTCGCCACGATATCCAGATGGCGCTGCAATGCGTCCGGCTTGTCGGCAAGAAGCATCGTGTCGTCGGCATACAAGATGTCCCGGGTAACGAGATAGCTGTTGGTGCACGTTCCGGCGTTGTTGTTCATCTCGTTGTCCACGGATTCCATCATCACAGAGAGGATTACGAACATGTACGGGGATAAAGGGCAGCCCTGAGCAATGCCAGCATTTTGCGAACGTTGTGAGGATGTGTGTGTTGCCCTTCTCGCACAACAAACTTCCGCGCTGTGTATATACCTTGAATCGTATCGATCATAGCCGCAGGTATTTGGAATTGACGCAATGCGTGCAGCAGCCCGTCGGGATTGATACGATCAAACGCCGTCCTCCAGTCTAACAGAAGTATGAGCAATGCCCCATGATTGTCTTCAAGTGTTGCGTCGATTAAGCGGCGTGCCAGAAACAAAGGGACCTTTTGAGAGTTATCGGTTATAAACTCTCAGCACTCGTGAAGAACAGTTGGTGAGGCTCTGGGTTGGGATGGAGATAGCATCGATGCACCCATGCAGAAATTCTAGATGGCTCCAAGAGGGCCCAAGAGGACCGCGAGACGAATCCACATGCTCTCGGAGCTCCCCGAGAAGAGAAAAGCATTCGAAAACGTGTGGGACATCGGCGATCTGGGGCTCTCTCGCCCTCTCGCGTCCGCAGGGGCCCCAAGGTGCCGCCAAGAGGCCCCCAAGAGGCCCCAAGACGGCCCCGAGACGCCCTGAGACGGCCGAGGCGGCTCCTCCAGGGCACCCTGGAGGGCTCCAGGACGGCCCCAACCCCCCCCCACCCCCCAGACGAGGAGCACCGAGAGGACTCCGAGGCACCCCAAAAGAACCCAAAGAGAGCCCCGACCGAGAGAGCCCCAAGAGGGCCCCGAAAGGGCCACGAGAAGACCCCCAGGTGGTTGCCAGAGTTCTCGTCCTCGTTCTCCTCCTCCTCCTCGTCCTCGTCCTCGTTCTCGTCTCCTCCTCCTCCTCCTCCTCCTCCTCCTCCTCCCTCCTCCTCCTCCTCCTCCTCCTCCTCCTCCTCCTCCTCCTTCCTGCTCCTCCTCCTCCTCCTCCTCCTCCTCCGCCTACTCCTCCTCCTCCTCCTTGTCCTCTGATCGTCGTTCATATCCTCCTCTTCTCCCCCGTCCTCCGCATCCTCAGTTGACCAGAGTTGCCCGTTTTGATTCACTGTATATGTGTCTCTTCATCCCATCTCCCGTCAGCGGCCCCCCCGGCGACCCCGGCCTCGCCCACGAAGCGGCGCAGCGCCTCTTGGGCCAGCGCCTCGCCGCCGCCGCCCGCGCCCCGGACCCGGCGAGGCCGGGAGACACACCGCCCTGTGCTGCCGCTGCTCCTGGTGCCGTCGGCCCGCAGCAGAAGGATGCGTGGTACGGCCTTGGAATGCCACGTCGGCACCTCCGCGGGCGGGCGCGGGCGCGGCCAGCGGAAGCGGCCAAGGATGGACCGAGAAGGCAAGGACTCAAGGATACCAATGGGGAGGTTGCCCACCCTTGCTGCGCGGGTTGACTGTAGTCTCCCAGTGGGTGCACGCTGACCGGAATTCCGGGGCGAGTCCGGCGGCGGCGACGAGGGCCGCCTGGGAGGCCTGGCCGTGCGAAGAACGAGGCGACGGCAGCCGCGTCCCCAGACATGCGACGTGTCCTTTCCCTCCCGCGCCGGCCCTAGCTACGGCCCGCACGTGAAATCAAGCGCCTCGCCGGCCCTGGAGCCGTCGAAGCCAGGGGTAAACCTACTAAAAAAAAAAAACGGGCCCTGGGCCCCCGCCCTTTCCTGGAAAAAACACGATCGATCCACGATCCCGGAAAGGAATAAAGAAATGTAAGGCGTGGCAGCGTTTCAAAGACACCTGATTGGGCGACGGGCAAATACAGTGTTGAATGTATCGGTCTTGATGTACTGTGCCGAGGGCTGTGCTGTGCTAAGCCGTGCTGAACTGCGATGTGCCATGCCGCGATTGTGTTCATATAGCGTCATGGATCGAGTCCTCCCTGGCATCCGAGTCCAGACCGAACTGATCCGGATCTTAAGCTCGAGCTGTTGAGCAGATGGTAGCTGCCCAGATCTAATCGACAGAGGGGACATGCCAGGAGGACGCGCCGCGGAACGTCCCAAGGGACGCGCCAGGCGACGTGCCAGGGGACGTGCCATGGGGACGCACCGCCGGACGTGACAAGGGGACGCGGCACGGAACGTGCCAATGGACGTGCCTCGGGACGTGCCAGGAGACGCGCCGCGCGACGTGCCAGGTGAACTCGCCGCGGAACGCGCCATGGAACGTGCCAGTGTGCATTGTTGAGTGTATCGATTTTGATGTACCGTGCTGACGGCCTGTGCTGTGCTGGGCCGTTTTGAACTGCGATGTGCCATGCCGCGATTGTGCTCTATGTAGCGTCGTGGATCGAGTCCTCCCTGGCATCCGAGTCCAGACCGGACTGATCCGGGTCTTAAGCTCGAGCTGCCTGAGCAGATGGCACCGCGCGGCGTGCCAGGGGGACTCGCCTCGGGACGCTCCGCGGAACGTGCCAGGCAACATGCCAAGCTGCAGCGCTAAGGGTATCGATCTTGATGTACCGCGCCGAGGGCTGTGTTGTGCCCGGGCGACCTGGACACGTGAAAACGCTCGTTTCGCTCAATATGTTCTCAGCACATCCTCATGCTAGACATTCGCCTGGGCAACCTGGACTCGTGCAAACAAACGTCTCGACCGAGACTTCCTCTTCTCCTCCTCTCCCTTGGCCCCATGCTCATCCTCGCTTCCCCTCTGCCGTTCTGTCGTTCCCCCTCCGCGCCGGGGCCTGGCGCAGTCCGTGGGCGTCGGGGACCCAACGCGTAAAGCAAAGGCCTTGTTCGGCCGGGTCTCGGGGTCGGCCGGGCTTCGGGGGTCCGCATCCTCTTCGTCTTCCGCGCTCTCTCTTTCTCTCTTTCTCGTTTTTTTGTTATCTCTTTCTCTCTGTCTCAGTTTTTTTTTCTCCCTCTGTCTCTCTTGTTTTTTTTTTTTTTCTCTCTCTCTCTCTCTCTCTCTCTCTTTTTCCCTCTCTCACTCTCTCTCTCTCTCTATATCTTTCTTTCTCTCTCTCTCTCTCTTCTCTCTCTCTCTCTCTCTCTCTCTCTCTCTCGCCTTTCGCAGCTGCCCCTCCCGCCCCTCCGTCCCTCCCTGCTCCCTCCTCCCCCTCCCTCCTTCCCTCCCTCCCCCCCCTTATCGTTATTGTCCTCGTCGTCGTCGTCCCTGGCCGCCCCCCATGGGGCCCGCCTGCCGCCTGGATCCCGGCACTCCGACCCTTCTGCCAGCCAGACCGACAATCCGTGCGACTGCCTCGCCGCCTGCCGAGGGCCAGCCTGTCTGCCATTCAGCCCCCACCCTCCCCCCTCTCCTCCTTCCCTTCCTCCCTCTTTCCCTCTTTCTCCCCTTCATCCTCCTCCTCCTCCTCCTCCTCCTCCTCCCTCCTCCTCTTCTTCCTCCTCCCTCCTCTCGTCGTGGTCGTCGTCGTCGCGGTGAGCCCGCTGTCTGTCCATGTTGGGGTCCAGCGCTGCCAGTGGCCAGGCCGACGGTCCGCCGCTTGCCGGGGCCCGCTTTGCCGGCCTTTGAGACGCGCGTATTCCATTGGCCCAGGTTCCTCTGCAGGCTTCGAATGAAGGCCTCCTTCGATGAGGCCCCCGGGGCGTTCCCGCAGGCTTTCGGAGCCTCTGGAACTGTTCGGCGGTCGTCGGGGCCATTCCGAGGCCCCCCAGAGGTCATGGGAGGCTTCCGGGTGCCTCCCAATCTCCCCGCGGTTTGTTTCCGCGCTAGTTTCCGCTCGTATCCACCTGCCCCCACTTTTCAACGTTCTTCCCAAATCTTCGCTACTCTTTCCCTTTTATCTCCATTTCATTTCGTTCGTACTCCGTTGCGCTATTCTTCAATTCTTTGCATCCCGCCCACTCCTCCCCATGCCACTACCCCATCCCACCCCAACGATATCCACCCTTTCCCGCTCGCATTCCGGACTTCCCTCAATTGTTCCCAGCCCGTCCTCCAGATTCCTCCGAACGCCCCCCGCTCCTCCGCACCCCCCCCGGTTCCTTTTCTCCACGCCTTGCCGCTCCTCCTCCTGATACCCTACTCTTGTCCACTCCATCCCAATCCACTCCACATCCCCGCGCCCCTCTCGACGCGGTTGCAGTTATCGCAATCCTTCCGCCCCACTCTCCCAAGATCCCACTTCTTTTCAGGGTTCCACGAAATTTGTTCCTGACGCCAATTCGCAGCTGTACGCCCCCCCCCCGCGGGGGCATCCACATTTGTTTTCAATGGGGGCGGTGCGTGGCGCCGTTTATGGCGCGACCCGCGGCGAAACTTGTCGTTTATGACCCGCGGCGAAACTTGCGTTGACCTGCGTTGGGGTGGTTGGCCCGCGCCATGGCGCAACCTGAATCGCCGCCCACAGCGCAACTCATCGCCCCCCCTCCTTCTTGCCCCTCCCCCTCCCCCTCCTCCGATCCCTGCGCCTTCATTTTCCCCCGTTATCCGTTACTCTTCGTTTTCAAGGGCCTCGCCAGCCACGCGTGGCAGGGAATGAATGTACCCTCCAAAACAGGGTGCGATCGTAGACGAAGAGGGCAGGTGTCCAGGGTTTGGGATATGCGCATTGAGTGACACGCGAGCAGATCAGAGAGAGCAGTCTTGAAATGATATTTGTCGTTGTCGTTGACGTTGTTAACCAGGCGGGGGCCAACGACGCAGTTCGAGTTTCGAGATTTCCCCCGATGAAACATACAAAAAAAGGGCGCGAGCCCCGGGAGGGGCACTTCAATTGAAACATACAATGTGCACCAGGCGGGGGGAATCTACAATAATTATTCTTCATAAGTGAGGGTTCAACAACAACATCAACAACAATCATGTTGATAATGTTCGCCCTTATCTTCTCGAGTGTCCAATAACGCGTACGTCCCAAACCCTCGACGCCCGCCCTCTTCGTTTTCGATCGAACCCCTTTTGGGGGTATACCTTTCTTCCCTGCAGGCCAGGCCCCGGCAAGCGGCGGGGTGGCCGCGGACAGTCGGCCTGGCCAGCGGCCTCCTCCTCGTCCTCCTCCACCTCTTCCTCCTCCTCCTCCTCCTCCTCCTCCTCCTCCTCCTCTCCTCCTCCTCCTCCTCCTCCTCCTCCTCCTCCTCCTCCTCCTCCTCTACCATGACCCGTTGCTGCGTTCGCGCTCCATCGACGGCCACGGGCCAGGGCACCGGCCGCCCGCGCGTCCGCGGCCGGGCCCCCACGGCCCGTGCCGCGGCCTTCTGGCCGCGCGCGGGAGGGTCCACGCGCCGGCTCGGCGGGCCGGCAGCGTGTGCGGATCCACGCTGCGACTCCGTCGTCGCAGCGGTCCAGAACAAGGGGTTCGCATCTTGGCCGCCTCGATGCGCCCGTTGTGAAAACGCAACATGTACCGTGCTCAAGACGCCCGTGTCAACATCTTCCGAGTCGGCCCGACGTATTGGCCCACGCTTTGGCGAACGTATCGCGTCAGACCTACGTTTTTAGTCTACGTGTTGAGTTCCATCTCGTTACGCAGCGTGTTGCGTATTGCGTACTGGGGCAGCTAAGGTTCGCATAGAGCCAGCTGTCGCACCTGCACTTGGCATTCTCGACAATGGCGTGATGTTGGCCAAGCCTACGAAGATCGCACATTACAGAAGACTCCTTGGGCTGGAAGTTCCTGTCCAGCATTGCTGGGCCATGAATGCCAACGTGACCATCAGCGCGTCCACGGAGCCCGTGGGGGCGTCGCTCCTTATGTAGCTTGACTTTTTTTGGCACCCTTGGACCACCAACCTAGACTTGAATTTGGACCGCTTCGTCTGCCTCGGCGTGACGACCCAGCGCGTGCCCACCACTTTGGCGCCGTTCGCCAGATGCTTCTCGAACTCGTGGTAGGGGCAGGGCCGTGTGGCTCTGAACGCGAGCCACTTCTCTCACTCGTCCTCCCTCGAGGCCAGGAGTTCCCTGATGCCGTCCCTGGAGACCGTGCCCAAGCCAACCTCCTTTGACCGCGCGGCTCTGGTCAAGAAGCACACTCGGACACCCTTGATCTGGAGCACCATGGCATGTCGCGCGACCTTCTCCTGGGGCTGTCCCGGCCCTCCCCCGGCTGACCTGCTCTCGAACTTCAAGTCGCTCGGCCTCTTTCCCTGCCTGCTCGAGAAGGGAACACCATCGAGGGGGTCGCGGCTGACGGGCCGGAGCGGCGTAGGGTTATGTCGGGCCTGTCCCCCCACAGGGGGATTTTCGATGAAAAACAAAAAATACACCGAAAATGCACCAAAAAGGTAAAAAAATACTCCAAAAATAGTCCCCAGACTATTTTTCGATTATGTTTGGATTATTTTTGGGGTATGTTTTATTTTTCGTCGAAAATCCCCCTGTAGGGGGACAGGCCCGACTTAAGCGTAGGGTGCGAGGCTGGTGCTGCGCCTGCTGGTGCCGCTCCTCCCGATCCTGTCGCTCCTCCTCGGTTGGTCCCGCCGTTGTGCCAAGCCCGCTCTTCTCCGCCGCCTTGGAGCGCATCACCGTTCTCCTCGCCGCCGCTCTGCTCGCCGTCGTCTTGCCGTCTCCTTGTCATCTCCCTCCTCCTCCTCCTCCTCCTCCTCCTCCTCCTCCGTTGCCATTTTGGCTCAAGTGTGATTGGGGAGATCGCACCTGAGCGGGCAGCTCACTTCAGTGGGCAATTCGGGTGTCGAGCCCGAGCGGACCTTTCTCTCTTTCGCTTCTCTCCCACCCGTCCTCGCGCCATGGCGAGCTCTGCGGCCGAGGCGATGGAGCGCGGCATCAAAGAGCTGCTGCTGAAGATGGACTCCATGAGCGCCAGCTTCACAGAGCAGTTGGGTGGCATCAGCACTGCCATCGCGGAGATCCCTGCCATCAAAGCGCAGCTGGTCGATCAGGCGGCCAAGAATGCGACCATCGCCGAACGGCTGGACAAACTCGAGGCCCAGGGCGTTGCGTCCATCGCCGAGGGCCAGTTTCTGGCGAAGCCCGAGCTCTTGGAGACACGTGTGAGCAGCCTCTCTACTGCGTCTACCTCGAGTGCAGGCAGTGTACATTCCTTTGGGCACGCATCTAATGGTGCCAAGCGTGCTCGGTCCGAAGGACCTTCCCGATTCGGTCGACATGACGATGCAGTTGATGCCTCCTCTCGAGACCGGTGTAAGATCTGGGTCAGCGGCTTTGTCTCTCCGATGCTGGGCTCGATGCTCGAGGAGCACGGCAAGCACCTGCTCGGCCTTTTGCCATCTCATCACTCTGCTGGAGCCACTATTCGAGGGTACAACCTCAACAAGTCGTACAGCATCAAGTTCGCCAATGAGAAAGCGGCTGCTGCCTTTGTGGATCACTACCGCTCTGCAGGCATGCAGTACCAGGACCAGGCCACAAACTCCACTGTCAACCTGCGAGTGAGGTTCGACGCCCCAGCCGAGATCCGCGTTAAGAACAAGTACCTGGACAGGCTCTGGCAGGTGATCACCGAGGCCATGAAGCGTGACGGGAAGTGGAAGACGGACTACTCCATCGGTTCCAACGGCTTCAAGGGCATCCTGTACATGAAAGTTGGCGAGTGCTTGTTCGCGCTGTTCGAGCTCATCTCCACGGACCGCAACCAGTTCGAGTGCAAGGCCTTCCCCGACAATCTCTCCAAGTTCGGCATTGACTCGGATGCCGCGACGGCCATGATCGCTACATCGATGGAATAGGACGTTCCCCTGTGCGAGCCGAGGACTGCAGAGTCCCCCGAAGTCAAGGGTAACCCACTGAGCAGCGACGATGAGGGCGGAATGATCATCGAGAGCTCCTCTGATTGTGGTTCCTCATCCTCTTCCTCCTGCCCGTCCAGCCCGTCTTCTGCCAGCCGTGCCTGTTCTTCTCCTGGCCAGCCCTTCAATTCCACGCAGTACTTCTCTGCCGTTACGTGGAATGTGCAGACTCTCTTGGGATCCGTCTCGTCGCCGATTCAGCCGATCTTCAACGTGATGTCGAAACTTCGCCGCCTCATCTCGAAACGCGCCATTATCGCTCTTCAGGAAACACACGGGCCCCAGCAGGACCCCATGTATCTGAAAAAGGAGGTCGAGGGTCTGCACGCGTACGGCACTTGCTCCTCTTGTGGCACCAAAGGTGGTTGCGTCATTATTATCCATCCTCGCTTTGCTGCGCTCTTCTCTCATTTTCAGCATCGCGTTCTTCGGGGGGGCCGAGTTCACGAACTCTTGCTGCAAGGGCGGCATGGCGCTGTGCAGATCATCAATGCGCATCTCGACCCCAGCCTTCCCATCTCCGCTCGTCAACACACGCTTCGTTTCATCAAGTTGAGGGCCCTACCATCCTCTGTTGGGACCTCTTTCGTCTTGGGCGACTTCAATTTCTGTGCTCTTGGGGGGGGGGGGGGGGGGGGGGGCATATTGGTGGGGGGAATACTTGTCGCAATCATGGGCTCGCAAAATATGCCGCTCGCATTTTCCCTGGCCTCGCCGAAGTTTCTCAGCCTGCATGCGCGCGTAGACAGCTGTTCGGAGCGTCCTGCGCGGCGTCGTGCGCTGAGGCGTGCTCGCCACAGAGGAGGAAGGACATTGTTAACGGGGATGCGTGCAACTTATGCGAGTCCGGAGAGATCGCGGACGACTTCCGCATCATCTGGCGCGAGGGCAGGTTCAGGAGTGACCATGGCATCAACAGAAAGACGGAATTTGTTCCACGGGGCCTGGCAGAGGATGGGCGACTGGGCCGCATTCTGGCTGAAGAGTTACGCCTCGCGCGTGGACTTACCCGCCCGCAGTGCGAGACGAAGCGAGCGCAGACCGCTGAGGACGGGGAAAGCCGAAGGCTCATCAACGAAATCCACGGCGAGAAGTTGAACGCGGCGGAGGACACCGTCGTAGCATGTGGCGACGAGAGCGGAGGAGCACGCGGCGAGGACGCCAGATGCAGGAGATGTGGATGGAACCGGGTCGTGGTGGAGATGGCCAACGCGCAGTGGGTTACCCAGAAAAGACTTGGGGCCACTACCAGGGACCAGGCAGTCGCGTTCCTGGACTGCCTGCAGTCATAGGCAACCTGACCTTCTACGCGGACTCCGAGATGCTCCGCAATGGGTGGCAGACCAAGATGCACCTCAACAAAGGATGCAAGAAGGCGCATGGGGACGTCTGGAAGGAGAGGGCAAGCTGGGGATACACGTCAGGCACATCGAGAGCCACATGGCCAGGGAGCAAGCTCAGGAAAGAACGGTGCCGATGGCAGCGCGCCGCGGCAACATGATGGCTGACGAGCTGGCAGGGGTGGCGGCGAGCACCCGCGCGATCCCGAAGGCGCAGATGGGCTGCTACGACTGGGCCAGAGCGACCTCGCGTTTGGCGCGCGCTCGGATCGGCCAGGCGCACAAGGAGCTGTTCGAGAGCGAATGCCGATGACGTGGGGGGAGGGAAGGATGAGGCCAGGAAGAACAGGAAGCGCAAGAACAACGCGAAGGAGGACTTCGAGGATTTGAAGCGAAGATCCCCACGCCCGCTGCTCGTGAAGGGCAGGGCGCTGCATTGCGCGAGGTGCGCGGAGTCCATGGGGAGCAAGCAGAGGTCGATGGCGGCGCGTTGGAGGATCCAGAAAATGCCGCGATGAGGTCGCAGGAGCGAGAGCCGACCGACGAGAGCGAGAGAGCCGCAGTCTGGTGCTCAAATAGAAGCTTTCGCGCGCGACGCATGCAATATGCTGGCACCCACACAAGAAGAAACACTTCTGCTGTCAGCGTGGCGCGACGGCGGAGAAGCACTTAGGCGGCAAGATGGTGCAGGAGTGCGAAGGATGGCCGCAAGGGGGAGCTTCCCAATGCGCGCTGAAGGCCATACGCAAGAAGATGGACTGGACTCAGAGTACGAGCGCACCCACGACGGGATGGAGACAAGCCAAACGGAAGCACGGAGAGAGGCCTTAAAAAGGAGGCAGGCAGATGACCAGCTTTCGTGCGAGACCGCAGACGGACGGAGGCGCGGCTACGACAACGATGCAGGCAGACGACCAGCGGAATTGCGAGGACGCCGAGAAGGAGCCCGAGATGGCAGGCGATGACCAAGGCTCCTGGGTGGCCGGGCTCCCGCCAGCGCCGCTCGGCCGCCAGCCGACCGACTATCAGAAAATCTGCGGGAACCAATGTTCGATGCTACGGTGGTCCAGTGCGGCCCGATGCTCGCCTGGCGCTGCTGCGCGTCTTGGCGCAGCCGGTTCGATTCCAGCATCCGCGCCGATGCAGCCCGACCCCATGCGTTCTCCGATCCGATACCCCGATTCGACGTTGACGGGTCCAATCCTTGCCTGCCGCATCCCCCCTCCCCTCTGCCATTGGTCTCGACGGGCATGGCAGGGAGGCCGCTGGCAAGAGGGAGCGCGTGAGCTCGTGAAGTGGCGGTCATCGTAAGCTTCTGTTGACCTGCTGACTGAAGCTCGCTACGCTAGGCTCGCGCCCCGTCGACGCGCCGCGACCCCGGCGCGGGCGCTCACGATTGGACTCTGCGGCCCGGGACCGGCCAACGGTCCCGGGGCCCAGCCAGGGCCCGCGGTGGCCGAACTGCCAAGAACCGCGCGTCGTTTTTGTTTGTTTGTTTCACGACGTGGGCCTGTTAGGGGCACCGGCTCTCCCATAGCCGGGGCCCATTTCGATCCGATTCGATATCCATTTCGGCCCGGTCGATCCGATTCGACTCCGATTTCGATTTCGACGTCGATCCTCCCGCCGTAGCATTTCACGATGCGAACGCCTCTTGGCTCCGAGCCTCCCCTCCTCCCGCCCCCCACCCCTCGGAAACCCCGGCAACGCGCGCCCGATTGCATTTCAAAGGGAGGAGGAGGAGGAGGAGGAGGAGGAGGAGGAGGAGGAGGAGGACGACGAGGAGGAGGAGGAAAAGGAGGAGGAGGAGGGAAGAGGAGGGAACAGGAGGAGGAGGACGACGAGGAGGAGGAGGAGGAGGAGGAGGAGGAGGGAACAGGAGGAGGAGGACGACGAGGAGGAGGAAAAGGAGGAGGAGGAAGAGCAGCAGCAGCAGCAGGAGGAGGTCTCCGTTCCGGCCCCCGCCAGCTCTCGAGGCGTCGCGCCCCGCCGGGTGTCTCCGCCGCGAGGGGCGGGGGCGGCTCCGCCGCCGGCCAGGCCCGGCTTCCCATCGAGGGGGCGCCGAGGGGGGTCGGCGGTTCCAAGGGCTGGGGTCCCGAGGGGCGGTGTCCTGTCGGGGGCGGAAAAGAGGGGGGTGATGACCAGGGGGGGGTGGATATCATGGCGGGGGCCATGATATTTCCCCGGATTTCATGGCGCCTCTTCTTGTTTCATTACGTCCCTGGTTCCCCCGCTGGGCCGCGCACGTGCCGCTGGTCATGATTTGAACCGAGGGGCGGTGTCCCTGAGGTCCGAATCATCAGGGGTATCTCGGGTCAGGGCTAACTCGGGTTCGTTTCTCGGGATTCCGAAGCCTATACCCCGGACCCGACGCACCCCGGAGAATTCGGGCGTCCAGAGCCCCGAATCATCAGGGGTAACTCGGGTCAGGGCTAACTCGGGTTGGTCCTTCGGGATTCCGAACCCGACTTACCCCGGACCCGAGTTACCCCGGATAGTTCGGGCGCCCAAGAGGATGCCCTGAGGTCCCGGCGTCTCGATGTGTTCGAGCTGGGCGTTTGCGCTGTCTCGGGCCCCTGGTCCCTTACAGGTCGATGTGGCTCGCTGAAAGATCGGGTCTAGGGCTCCGGGCGCGGTTTACTACGGTGTTGCAGTTGTGTCCCTACGTCGGATCTCAAGGCAGGAAGGGATCCAAGGGTGGATTTCCGTTATGCGAGGCACCTCGTCTTTGTGACCCATCTCTCGTGACCCAGTCTTGGAACCGCGGGGAGTGGGCTCTGGGGGGGGGGCAGCTCGAACCTCAGACTTCGAGGTTTGAACAACAAAACACGACATAAACATAAACCTTTGGAGCTCTGGCGCGGATTTCTCGGACACCCGCTGCACCCCTTCTGTGGCGCGGGGAGCGCGACGGGCGCGACGCCGGAGGCACCTCGGGGGGGCCCCAGCGCCGAGCAGAGGAATCCGCGCGGACCTCCGATGTTTGTTGTTTCTGCTTTTATTTGTACTCCAGATTTCGTATTAAAGGGAGGGGGTCTCATTTCGGGGGGGGGTCTCTTCCAGGCTATCTTGGAGGGCCTTGGGGGTCTGGGGACGATGTTTTGGAGGGTTCTCCCACGGGGGAGGTCTGAAATGGCGTGTCTTGGAGGGTCCAGACCCCCTCCCTTTTATTACGAAATCTGGAGTATCCCTATGGGGAGCAAACTCGAACATCGAGGTTCGAAGGTTTTGACGGTGCCTCGCCTTTTTGGGGGGTCGATGAGGCTTCGGGTCGCCACGTCGAGATCTGCCTCGAACTTATAGTCGGAGCACACCCCAGAACAGGTCCTGGGGTCGACCTCTGACGCCAGCCCTAACATGTGCACCTCGCGTCGTGAAAATTCACGCCGGCCTCGGCGGGCGTGTGCCGGGCCCCTGGGCCGTTAGAAGGCAAGTCGGGACGAAAAGCCGGCCCTGGAGAACGAGTCGAAATTTCCAGGGACCGCTTGTCAAAGAGGCAAGACTCGAAGCACGTGTTGTGGGCCCCCATGGCGGCTCCTCTGTCGCCGCCCCTGGCCTCTGGCGCCGATCCAGGACATCGGCGCGGGCCTCCCAAAGTTTGCGTGTATGAATTTTTATGTGCCTCGAACTCTAAGGGGGAAGCGTGACCGACCCCCAATCTCGGAGGCGTAGGAGGAGGAGGAGGAGGAGGAGGAGGAGGAGGAGGAGGCGGAGGAGGAGGAGGAGGAGCGGGGAGGGGGAGGAGGAGAGGAGGGGGAGGAGGAGGAGGAGGAGGAGCTGCGTGAGCCGATTCTCTACCCTGCCCGTTGCTGTCCTGCCTTTTTGTCCCCCCCCCCATTCTGAGCCCGTCCCCCCCCCTCGTAAGTCGGGCATGGCCCTCCACAGGAGGGACATTGAAGAAAATAGTAAAAACAAATCGTCTGGGGACGCTTTGTGTTACCATTTTGATAGTTTTTGAATACTTGTTGGTGTACGTCTCATTGCTCGTCCAAAACCCGCCTGTAGGATTCAGTCGGGCCTGCCTCTACAGGGGGATTTTCGACGGAAAATAAAACATATACCAAAAGTAGCCCACAAATAGTCCAAACAATTGTCAGGGGACGATTTGTTTTGCATGTTTTGGCCATGTTGGGGCATTGTTTTTTATTTTTCGTCGAAAATCCCCCTGTAGGGGGACACGCCCGACCTAACTGTAGGGGGACATCCCCGGCCTACCCCCCCTCTTTCGGCTGCCCCTCTGCCCTTCTGCCGAGCGCGGCCCCCGACGAGAAGGGCCGACATCGGCGATGGTGAAGAGGGCGCCGCCCCGCCCTGCCTGGGGACGCCTCCTCCTCCTCTCCCTCCTCCACTTCCTCCTCCTCCTCCTCCTCCTCCTCCTCCTCCTCTTCCTCCTCCTCCTCCTCCTCCTCCTCCTCCTCCTCCTCCTCCTCCTCCTCCGGCCCCGAGGGGGCCCCTCCCGTAGGGGAGGGGTCGGGACCCCAGGGTCCTCCTGGCGCAGGCGGGGAGCGCCGGGCCCGAGGGGCGAAAATCCCCCGCACCCCGGGGGACGCCGCCAAAGTGCGGTTTCCTTCCCCCGGGGGGGTCGCCAGGCCCCGTGTGCTTCCCCAGGGCGGTGCTGGGTCCCCCCCAGCACTCGCCGCCCTGGGGCGGGGCTGGCGGCTCGTCTCCGTCGTGTCGCTCGTCCGTCTCGTGTCGTTCGTGTCGCGTCGTTCGTTTCGTCCCCCTGTCGTGTCGCGTCGTGTCGTGGTCCCGGGGCCGTAAAACGCGGCCACCCATGGAGTGGGTGGTGGGTAGGGTTGGCGCTGAGCACGGCTCGCGCCCCCTACCCCGACCAGGGAGCACGGAGCACGGTCTCCCAGCGCTCCCTGGTCGCGCTTAGGTCGCGCCACGGGGGCATGGCCCCGACGGTGGCGCGGCCTGCGCCGTTTTTGGTACATCTCGCTGGCACTCGCCACGCCAGCGGAGTCATGTGGCTGTTCATGGGTCGACCATAAAAAAAATCCTCCTCCTCCTCCGCCTAGGAGCTGCTGTGGCTCACGGCACAGCAGGAGCTCCCACCACCTACGACACCGTACAAACCACGGGTGGAGGTCAATAGCATGCGGGGCGGCAGGCCTAGGCTGGCCTGCAGTGCCTACTCTTCCTTCCCTCCACCCGCAGGAATCGTGTTCGCCATGGTATTGAGAGCTTTGGCATATAATGGATGGGCTGATCACACACATCTGGAAGAAATATCGAATATCACGCCGACCGTCGATATTATGATGCTCAACGGAACTGGGCGTGCCGCAGTGAAGAATGAGGACGTGACGCAGGATAATTTGCCGAACCACACTTGCGTGCAGTCAGGGCTCCGAAATTCACGGTGGTCAAACTGTCCCTGCGATCTGGCGGCGGTGTTCGATGCGGAGATGAAGGGCACTATGCAGCAGACCTCGTTCCCACCACGGTCGAGGGGCATCGCAGGGCGGACCGCTATGACAAAGTTTCGCATTCGAGCATGTACGGTGGCTCTCTTTCCTGAATACATGCCACCCAAGGGTACCACGCCGCCCAAGCTGAAAGAAGCGGTCGATAAAAGCATGACTTGGTTCAACAAGACAGCCGACAAGCTTGGACATCAATGTTTCATTACTATGGGAGGAGATCTGAATAGCTCACTCGGCATCCGAAGAGACGCCATTGGACGCAAGGAATATCGAGCTGGACACACAGTTGGAATAACAAAAACTCAGGGATGGAAGCAGCAGTGTCACAGCGAGTCCGAGACGCGCTCGAGGAGAACCACTTGACATTTGCAAGCAGGTATTGGGATATGGGGCCGACATATTTCAGCGGCGCCGCGAGCAGCAAGATCGATCAGTACGTCGTGCCCACCGAACCCATGCAGCGCCTCATCACCATCAAGACGGCGACTGCAACGGCGCTTCGAGTGCTCGGATCATATCCAACTGCTCATGGAGTTAGACGCTTGCACGGAGTTAGTACACAAAAGGCACCCAGCACCCTCATGCACATCGAGGCTATTCAATGGGCGAGCATGTGCACGGCCATCTGCGTATTGAGTACATGAAGGAATATGAGAAGAACACCGAGGAGACGCCAGAAGACGTATGGAGACACTTACGGGAGCGAGATGACATACAAACTAGATGGGACCTACTGAGGGCCAACATTCACAAAAGTCTGCAACGAGGTTTTCTACCAGGGGAGCACCCTTCTCAGAAGAACGAGTACGTGAGCGCGGAGAGGGTCGCGCTGATCAGACATCGGGATGAACTTCGTGAGCGACTAGGGCGAGAAGGCAGTAATGCTCTCGACCAGGAGAACCCGCATCAAGCTAGACACAATGAAATATGCATAAAATTTGGATTGCTCGTTCGTGAATTAAAAGCTGCGCGCCGGTGGCACAATTTGGAACGATGCATCGAGACCACTGAACAACTCGATCACGCATGGAAGCGACATGACTGGGCGCAGATGCATCATGCGAAGACCTCTACCTCAGGCCCGGGAAGGGGCATAAGAAGCGGTTCGTCTACGGCGCGAAGCACAGCATAGCAGGTGATGAAGCGACACGCGGGCTCGCACAGGAAGCTGGAGACGGCGGGCTCGGGGCAGTACCTATTCAATGGGCAGAGTTTGCTGCGGACTATCAGTTCTTACTCAAGGTGCACGTGGAGGACCTCGTCCCATACTTCCAAGTCAAGGCCGCCCACGCCCAGACGGGCCAGCCCAAACAGTTAGTTCAAGGCGCAGACAATGTACAACGCGCTTGCAGTCCGCCCGTTCGCGGACAAATCGAACATCGCCGCAGTCAATAGAGCCAGGGAGCAGCTTCAAGGCGATGGATTGAAGGAGCCGATCAAGCCGCCAGCAATCTCGGAGTTGAAGTTTCGACAGGCGATGCATCAGGCCATCACGCACGTGGGAGGGAACCGATTCAGGGGCTCGCACCACCCCGCGCTTCGAGCGTGCACGCCGGAGCCAGCTATGCGCCTACAAGGTGTAAGATACGCCGCAGCTCACGTGGAAGATATGCGAAGACAGGCAGCCAGCGGAAGTTAGCGAGCAAAGGGCGTGCGGAAGCACTGGGCCACCAACATATCCTTGTGCGGAAAGCCACTTCTGCCCTGCCGCTGTTTTACGTGCAGGTCCATCGGCTACAGCAATTTTGTTCAGTGCGTGATTGCCAATGCATCTCTCATCAGCCACGTCTGGGGACAGACTACAGAATACTATTCCTTCTCTTGGCCTTTATGCGCCAGATGTCCACAACCACGACCGCGCGTTGGGACCGGCAGTGGGGTTGTGAGTTACAGTGAGCTATGTCCATCAAGATCGAGCTCTGATCTCACTGCCATGGCGAAGTGGCAGCCGCGACATCTACGGAGAGGATTCTTGCTCTCTAGACCTTTGAGCGTGGCGGCACTGGCACTATTGAATAGTAGCAGCATCACGTTCAATGTTTCACACATGCATGTATGTCGTGTAGCACGGCGCAGTGAGCACGCGATGCGCATACTTATATACTGAGTGTGCCCTGAGCGTCCACTAAGCATGTAAGTACGTATATAGTTGCAGGTAGGGAGGGTTGAGCCTAGAGTTTCGCCCTCTCGTTTTGCTCAAATTAGGAGGATGGAGACGGCCTAGGGCCGACGAGGGGCCCTCGGCTATATAGGCCCCCACGGGTTCCCTCAGGCGCCCTTCCGCCTCGCCCAATGACAGAGCCAGCAGCAATTCAGGACGCTGACAGGCGCCGAAATTCGTTAGGCTCGTGCCCCGTGCCCGAAGTCGAACGAACTGCTGCCAAGGTCGCTCGCTCGCTCGCTCCTCCTCCGCCTCCTCCTCCTCGTCCTCCGCCTCCTCCTCCTCCTCCTCTCCCTCCTCCTCCGCCTCTTCCTCCTCCTCTGTCTCCTCCTCCTCCTCCTCCTCCTCCTCCTCCTCCTGCTCCTTCCCCCGGGCGGCTCGAGAGGAGCGCCGAAGAGCATCGAGGAGAGGGGTCGAGGCGCCGAAGGCCAGGCTTCAGGGGGGGATCTCGAGGAGCGCTGAGGTCGGGGCGAGGCATCTGGGAGATCGGGGCGGGGGGGTCCAGGAGGAGGAGGAGGAGGAGGAGGAGGAGGAGCTGGAGGAGGAAATATTAGCACCGGGGCTGTCCTGATTGCGACATTGTTGCCAAGGCGAGGGACGTGGGGATGCGCAGCATTTCGGTCAGCCAGATCAAAAGTCATTTTTCTCGGGGCCAGGCCTTTGACCACGAGGTCCGTTTGGGGTGTGGGCGGGCAGCCGAGAGCCTGACAGAGTGGCCAGACTGGGAGCAGAGTTGCAGCCCCGCAGCCCCTGATGTGCGTCGGCGGTGTGCCGAACAGGAGCGGCTGGTGGGCCGGGGCGTGTGCCTCTCATCCATGGGGCGGTGAGGCATATTTCCACGCTCGGGCTTCCAGATGTCGAGCGGGCCCGAGCGAGGATCAAGGGACGTCTTCGTCGTCTCGATATGGTGGCAGATGCGCTTGGTCACCGACTGAACCGCCTCGGTCCCAGAGGAAAGTATGTCTGTGTGCTGTGCAGAGAGTCTGGCAGTAGGATTGGCATTTGTAAATCCGCGTGCTCAGAGCTCCCGCGAATCGTGAGGATGGCCGCCCACCAGTCCCCCAGTCCCACTCCCTGTACATAGGCGGTGGCAGGCTCGCGTGGTGCACACGGTGCGGGGTTTTCGGGGTTCAGAGATCCCAGTATACTTCGGGGCCCTGCAGTGGAGGCCCCAGAAATAAGGGCGCCTCCGTCAGCTTGAAGAAGCCGGGGCGGGGCGTCGACCCCAGTTCAGGGGCCAGCTCCGGGAGGAGCGAGCCCCTTACGCACCTTCTAGGCTGAGGCGGCCTGGCGGATGTGGTCGTCGTCGCTTCTCGTCGTCGCCGTCGTCTTCGGCGTCGGCGGCCCGACATCGACGGATTCACCGCCGGGCGCGCCCAGCCTCTCTCTTTCTTTCTTTTTCTTGTGGCGAGTGTTGCAAGGCAAGACTCGTTTCGCATAGGACATAGAAGTAGAGGAGGAGGAGGAGGAGGAGGAGGAGGAGGAGGAGGAGGAGGAGGAGGAGGAGGAGGACGCGGAAGGAGGAGGAGGGGGACGAGCACGAGGCCGAGGCTCGAGCATCGGGAGGGGGCCCAGGCGGGCCCGAGGAGGCTCGAGGCCCGAGGCCCGAGGCGCGAGGCCCGGCCTCCCGCCGAGCCGTGGCCGACTGGCGACGGCCGAGGGCCGGCGCTGCCCGCCGATCTACGCACTCGTCGGTCGTTGAAAGCATCAAGTCGGGCGTGTCCCCCTATAGGGGGATTTTCGACGACCAAAAAAAATACCCCCAACATGGTCAAAACATGGTTAAATTACTCCGACGGTAGGACCCCACATGAGAATCTGTTTAGCTTCCCCTCAGCCCTTCCCTCCTCCCTCTGGCAGACACTCCCCTCCTCTTCCTCCTCCTCCTCCTCCTCCACCTCCTCTTCATCATCACCCTCTCCACATACCCTTCCCTCCTCCTCATCCTTCGCCTGCCTCTTCTCCATGTGCGCCTCCCCGCCCCCCTGGTCGGGGCAAGCAAATCGATGTTCTTCGGCGCCTCCGCCGCCACGGCAATCAGGCGCGCGTTTGCCGACGGCTAGATCGCGAAGCCGTTGGGGCAACCCCGCGAGCCGCTGGGGCGCGAGAGCAAGCCGTTGGGACAACCCCGCAGGCACCGAGCAAATCGCGGCCGCGCTCAGGCGGGAAACAACACGAAACCCAGCTCTGCCGCGAGCTGCTCCGCCTCTGCCCTGGAGCCCACCGCTCTCTTGTCGAACTCCTGGAGCGCCTTCCGCAGGGACGCCGGCGGCCTGCGCTCCAGGAGCTCCCGCGCGGGTGGCCGCAGGATCAGCATGTTCCGCATGCGCGTGGCGCGGGAGAACATGACGTAGAGGTGCAGCCACCATTGTTCGTCCGACATGCCCGTGCGGCCAGCGTCCTCATCCTTGGCGCAGTCGATGGTGACGCCCTTGCGCAGCGTCTGGCCCTCCGACAGGACGCAAGGGTTCCCCCAGTTCCCAATCCCGCCGCTCCTCCTCCGGCCCGAAACTTCGCCCGCCGAACGGCCAGGGTACGCTCAAGGCCCTCGGTCGCCAAGGTCGGCGGCACCTCTGGCTCCAGTGGGATCGCGACATTACCACCCCCGGCCCGGACGCAAGGGTTCCCCCCTGCGCCCGATTCGGCTGACGATGGGTTACCACCACCGAAAGGTTTCCCCCTGCGCCCGGCCGCCGCTTCGGCCGAGGATGGGTTACCACCCCCAGCCCGGACGCAAGGATTTCCCCTTCGCCCGGCCGCCGTCGTCCTCCTCAATTCCTGTTCCTCGTCCTCGTCCTCCTCCTCCCCCTCCTCGTCCTCCTCCTCCTCCTCTTCCTCCTCCTCCTCCTCCTCCTCCTCCTGCGCCTCAGCTCCAGCTCGCATGCTCCGAGCTGGCTCAGCGCGGGGACTCCTGCGGGGACAGACCAGCGGGCTCCTGCCTGTGACTTCCTCGCGAGTCACTCACAGACGGGGCTCCCGCTTGATATTTCCTTTAGATTCACGCCACAGGGGCCCAAATGTGATGACAGGTACACGTTTCGGATGACCCGCCTCGGATTAGAAACATGAGGTGCGGGCCCCACAGGGAGGGGCTCCCGCCTGAGACTTCCTATCACTTCAAGGTTCCCGCCTGATACTACCTCCAGATTCTCGCCACAGGGGCCCAAACATGACGACAGTTACACGTTTCGAATGACCCGCCTCGGATTAGAAACGCGAGGTGCGGGCCCCATAGGGAGGGGCTCCCGCCTGAGACATCCTCACAATTCACTCACAGACGAGGCTCCCGCCTGATACTACCTCCAGATTCTCGCCACAGGGGCCCAAAAGTGACGACGGTTACACGTTTCGAACGACCCGCTTCGGATTAGAAACATGCGGTGCAGGCCCCATAGGGAGGGGTTCCCGCCCGAGACATCCTCACAATTCACTCACAGACGAGGCTTCCGCTTGATACTACCTCCAGATTCTCGCCACAGGGGCACAAACGTGAACACAGTTACACGTTTCGAATGACCCGCGTCGGATTGGAAACATGAGGTGCGGGCCCCATACGCATGGGTTCCCGCCTGAGACTTCCTCACAATTCATTCACAGACGAGGCTCCTGCTGGATGCTTCTTCCATATTCATGCTAGAGTGTGATTGTTGACGAAGTGATGAGTGACTCAGTGATTGTAGACGAAGTTGAGTGACCGGGTGATGATGTTGATGATCAATGAGTGAATGTGGGAGTGAGGAAAAGAAGTGATGATGATGCTGACTATGACGATGTGAGTGAGAAGGAGAGGGTTGAGGAGATTCTGCGCGGAGGGTGTGCTTAGAAAACAAGAGCCCCACTTTTCTTTTTTTGTCCAAAATCCCCCCGCAGGGGGACACGCCCGACTTAGCGAAAGCATTGCCAAGCGCGTTCCACTACTCGCAAAGTGCCTGCTCGCAAACGCCCGAAAAACACACATGGCTGTTTCGATGTAATGTGTCGCAGGTCCCCCGCGGCGGATCCAGGCGATTTGCGAGTAGTTACTTTGCGAGTGGTCGAACGCGCTCGTCTCAAGCAGGGGTTCTTGCATCCTCTCATTGTGATCGTTTTTTGTTCATCGTTTTGCCGATCGGCGCGGGCCCTCGGACCCCCCGAGGGCGCGACGGTGTGCGCGGTTCGCGGTGCGCCTCCCCGTTCGTCCTCCCCTTCCTCTTCCCCTGGTGGTGGCGCGGGGGCGCGAAGGCTTGGGCTCGCGAGGCGCGAGAGCTTGGGCGCCCTCGAAAGCTGGTTGGCAGCACGTGTGATTTGACCCTCAGCGCCTTATTTGTAAGCTCAAGAACGGGAGGACCGGCCAGACACGCCCGCCTTTACATGATGGGCTTGGTTTCCACCACAACCACCACCACCATAAGTAGGAGGGGGAGAGGGGTCCTCCTCCTCCTCTTCGTCCTCCTCGTCCTCCACCTCCTTCCCGCCTCCAACTTCTGGTGGTGGTGGTGGAAGACAGGCCCATACTTTACAGGTAAGGCTGTGTAGGAGGACAAGTGGGAGCACTACAGGAGCCCAAGGGGGAGATGCCTGTCAGAGCGGAGCGAGACAGGATGTTCCCGCGGGCCTCCCAGCAATGGCCAACGTGGAGTCCGATTCGAGGTGCGAGGCTCAGGAGGGAAAAAAACACACAGACACAATTAATCCTCGATTCCCAGGAAAATATGGGAAAATATGGGAATTGGGGGGGAAGACAAAAACCCAGAAAATATAGGAAAATATGGGTTCTATTTTTATTTGTGTGCATTTATTTGTGTGTCCTAATTTCCCTTTAGAGGCGTCACCCAAAGTTCAATGGGAAATAGATCAAGCGCGCGAGAAAACCACATTTCTTGAAACCGAAGCGGCAGAGAAGGATGTTCCACCAGCCCCTCCCCCGAGAGTGGCCAACGTGGAGCCCTCTTCGGAGCTTCGGTGCATATCCCCGCCAGTCCATCCAGAAATGATACCCAGGCGGATTGGATTAACCAGGGACGTGTAGGAGCAAGCAGTGGAACGCAGAGGGCGTGCAGCCGTCAAACCGAAACTGTGGATCTGAGAGGGCCCGAGAGTCAACCGTGCATACCTTCTCGGGTGGTTCGATGTGGCAGCACGTTGGCAGCTTATTCGGGTCATCCTAAGGCAAGGTTGGGGGCCGCTGGAGCTTTCTTGGGATCCTCCTGTGGTCCTCTTGGGCGCCCTCGCGGGGCCGTCTTGGAGGCCATCGATCGACGACGGGAGTAATTCGGGTTGCGCCTCTTGGCGCGTGGGGCGCTCTTAGGATTTTGTTGCGGGGCTCCTGGGCCATCGCGGGGCCATAGTTCATCAAAAGCCCCTCGGAAGCGACATGGCGGGAAATCAGTCATCGGTGGGTTGCTTCAGGCTTTTGAAGGCATCCTCGGGAGGCTCCGTGGCTCTTCGGAGACACCTTGCGGGATGTTGGAGCCTCTGGGGGGCAGACTGTGAGCTATCTGGGGACATTTATTGTGGGTAATGGTGGGCTTTCTTGGGCCACCTCGGGGTCATCTCGGGCGCTCTGACCGCTCACGGGGCGCTCCGTCCAGGGGGAGGGGAGGGGGTGCAGGCATGGGTCAAGGCTAAGTCGGACGTGTCCCTCTACAGGAGGGATATTCAAGAATAATCAAGCATATTGTGTGGACGATGTGTCGAGTATGTTTAAGCATGCTTCGGGGTATTTTAGGTGGTATTTTTGATTTGTCGTCCAAAATCCGACTGTAGGGCGACATGCCCGACCTAAGTCAAGGCACAAGGCGCAAGCCATCTCGCTCCCTCCCACCCGCGCTCCCCTCACGTAGGCAGCACCCGAGCATCCTCGTCAAAGACCAAGGCGAAGTGAACATGGTCGCGGGGCGCCCGCGCATGCTCGAGATTTGGACGCAGCGTGCACTTTGCACTGCAATTTGAGAGGGACTGTTGGCCTGCGCGCAGCAAGCAACAGGAGGGCACTCGCGCACGCTTCCAAACTTGGAAACAAAGTGTATGGTTTTGCTTTGCTGCTGACAGAGATTGTTGGCCTGCGCGCAGCAAGCAATGTCAGAGCGCCCCCGTCGTTCCTGTTAACAAACAATGTAGAATTGCCGCGGGGCGCCCGCGCATGTTCGAGATTCGGAGACAACATGCGTGCTGCAGTGTTATGTGACATGGATGGTTGGCTTGCGCGCAGCAAGCAATCTGCCCTCCCCCCGCTGTCCTTGTCAAACACGACTGAAAAGTGGTCGCAGGGCACCCCCGAAGGCTTCAGATTCGGAGGCTAAGCGCATGTTGTGTTTTTTTTTGACAGGGATGGTGTGGTGGGGGTCGGCAAGGGTTCTGGTTGGCTGCCAGCCGCCTGGGGGAGGGGGTTGGAAGAGAAATCGCCCTAGACTTGCACCAGCCCGGTGGCTTGTTGGCTTTTCATGTTCTGGAATCTCGAAAACGAGAAGGCCCTGCCGAGCCCCAGGAGCTTCAGCAGTGCCCCGAGAATGCTTCAGGTTGTGCCCCAAGAGGGGCTCCAGAGGTGCCCCGAGAAGGCCTCGAGAGGCGTTCTAAGTGGGCCCAGGAAACCCCAAGAGCGACCCCAAAAGCTTGGCATCGCTCGGACGTGTGCATTTTGCGTTCGGCGAGGACCTTCGAGGAGCATCATCGACCATCTGGCGAAAAAAACACGCACGAAACCGAACAAAGCACGGGAAATGGATGTCCGAGCGATGGCGAGAAAGGGCCTCAAGGGGTACCCCACGATGTGGCCTAACGGGAGCCCCACGAGCAGCCCGAAGAGGACGCCCAGTAGTGCTCCGAGAGAGGCGGGCGGGGCTGGCGGCAGGCGGGACCGGAATTTTACGTTTTTGTTTTGTTCTTGGGGCGCCGTCTAACAGCTGGCTTGATCTGATTGGTGCATGGTACCGAAGCGGCGAAGGATGTTTCCACGGAGTCTCCAAAACGGGCCTGCGTGGAGTCCAGTTCGAGGCGTCAACCCAAGAGTGCCTTGGAAGCGCGAGGACACGAGATGGTTCTGATTAGTAATGCATTCGAAGATTTCTTGTTATGTTGAGGCCAAAGGGGCTCGAAACCACAAACAGGCAAGAAGTATTGACATACTCGGGATGCTGATGTTACGTTGAGCAATCAGGGGTCATGCAACACATTGGGTAAACGTGGTGTGTCGTGGATAAGAGGTTTCCTAGGGGCTGGTTGGCTTTTCTTGGAAGGCATAATAGGGATTCTTCGAGGCCTTCCAAGGGGTGCTCATGTCGTGTGCGACCGCGATCGCGTCCCACATCATGCGTGTTTTGCGCCCGTGCCTCGCAGCCCGCTGTGTTGCTGAGTCCAGTGTTCACCCCCCCCCCTCCTGTGCTTGAGGCGCTCTGCTGCGGGATCAACTATAAGAGACACGAGAACTTCCAGCTCTACGGCTGCTCGAACGACTGCCTCGATTGGGTCATACGTGTTGTGCCAGCGTGTTAACACGCTTATTGTGTTTGCGGCTTTGAGCGTGGTTTGCACTCGGATGTGTTCTTCGTTTGTCCACAGCGTCGCCACAGGAAGGAATTCCTGGTATGTGATGCGGGCACTTTGAGTCGCATGCACGTGAAAAAAACCATTGTACACCTCTGAACCATCATTCATTTCGCATAACAATCGCCCATCTCATCCTTGGATGCCACGTATGTGTTCAGCTCCTTTCGGTTGAGAGTCGAGCAAGCTTGTTGTCCGTCCCTGCTTCCACTCCGAGTCTGTGCGTCCTCTGCCCAGTCATGCATGCCGTTTCTGAGCTTGAGACCAGACGAGGCCGCGGAGAGAGCGGTCCCGTGCACTCCCCATCCGCTCCGGACACTTCCAGGCCGCCCGCGGGGGCACTCCCAGGTAGCGGTCCCATGCCCTCCCCATCCGCTCTGGACACTCCAGGTCGCCCGCGGGGGCGCAGAGATAATCGCGCTTCGCGCAACGCGGCTCGTATCAACGAGGCGCCTTTCTCCAGGGCGGTGGCGCGAGGGCGCGAGGATGAGCGCGTCAGGTGACATAGACACTCGTGCGAGCACCTGGATATCCAGACCGAAACGTCTGCGCACGCGAGGGTCATTCCTTCTTTTTTTCGCCTCTCTCTCTCTCTCTCTCCCTCTCTCTGCCTCTCTCTCTCTCTCTCCCTCTCCCTCTCTCTCTCTCTATCTTCCCCCCCCCTCTGTCTCCCTCTCTCCATATAGCTTTCTCTCCTTCTCTTCCAGCCCCTTGTTTCGGTTTTTCAGCCGAGGGCGGCACAGGCTCGACGCCAAAGGCAGCCCAGTGTTTTGGCTTCCCTGCGCTCACACCAATGCTGTTAATCCTGTTAATCTCTCTCTCTCTCTCTTCCTCTCTCTCTCTCTCTCTCTCCCTCCCTCTCTCTCTCTCCCTCTCTCTGCATCTCTCTCTCTCCCTCTCCCTCTCTCTCTCTATCTTCCCCCCTCTCTCTCCCTCTCTCTCTCTCTCTCCCTCCCTCTCTCTCTTTCTCTTTCGCCGCACACCGAAAAGCATCGAGCCCCGAGGGCGGATAGGATGGGACGTGCTCAAACGGTACACGTCCATTCGTGCCCCATGGCATGGGCATCCTATCCCGTCCTGTCCATGCCTCTCTCTCTCTCTCTCTGCCCGCTCCCTCCCTGACCTTCCAGGGAGCTTCTTCTTAGCACTGGAGGTCCAACAATCCCCCAACAACTCAAACCATCCTAAACCCAGACGCGGAACAGCTTCGGGGTGGGTTTTATGCCCGGTGCCATCTTTTTTGGCCCTCCTGGAAGGTCAGGGCTCTCGGCTCCTTCCGTCTCCCTGCCCCCCGCGCTGGTTAAAACAGGGCTAGGATCGGGATAAATCGCTCCAGAGCGTTCCGGAGCGCTCTCAGAGCGTTCCGGAACGCTCTGGAGCGGCCGCGGCGCCCAACACATCCTCCAAACCCGCCGATTCTCAGAGATTTCGAGTTATCCCGATCCGATTTTGTCCCGATCTTCGCGTCGTTTTACAGGGCTCTCGGCTCCTTCCGTCGCCCTGCCCCCCGCGCTGGTGCGCACGGCGGCGCCGGGGGCTGCGCTTCCGGCCTCCTCCGGCCGGAGGGGCTGGGGAGGGGGTCGGAGAGAGCCCTGCGCGCCTGCCGCCTGCTCTCTCCGCCGCGTGGAAAAAGCACGGGAACTGCTGCGTGCAGCAGGGGCAGCGTGCGGGAGGAGGAGGAGGAGGAAGGAGGAGGAGGAGGAG
>CAUYUJ010020893.1:652500-668860 GCA_963575745.1 Prorocentrum cordatum | reverse complement strand
ATGAGGATGATGAAGATGATGATGATGATGATGCTGCTGCGCTGCTGATGATGATGCTGATGCTGATGCTGATGCTGATGCTGATACTGGTGATGATGATGATGATGATGATGATGATGATGATGATGATGATGATGATGATGATGGTGATGGTGATGGTGATGGTGATGGTGATGATAATGATGATGACGATTGCTGCTGGTTATGATGATGCTGATGATGACGACGATGTCGATATTGATGGTGAGAATGATGATGCTGACGACGATGGTGATGATGATGCTGATGCTGATGCTGATGCTGATGATGATGATGATGATGATGATGATGATGATGATGATGATGGTGGCGGTGATGGTGACGGTGATGGGATTGTGGTGGTGCTGGTGATATTGATGTTGATTGTGATTTTGACGTTGATGTTGATGATGCTGCTGATTATTATTAGTAGTCGTACAATGGTGATGCTGACGATGAGGGTTACGATGATTATGATGATTGTGAGGAGGAGGATGCGGATGCGGTTGAAAATGATGATTATGTTGTTGTTGATGATGATGATGGTGATGATGATGATGGTGATGGTGATGGTGATGGTGATGATGATGATGCTTAGTTTGGCCATGGTCATGATCATGATTCTGATCATGGTGGTGATGATCATGACGAGGAGTAGGAGGAGGAGGAGGAGAAGCAGGAGGAGGAGGAGAAGGAGCAGGAGGAGCAGGAGGAGCAGGAGGAGGAATAGGAAGGTTTTCACATGTGACACCGGTCCTCTCATTGTTCGAGAGGCTTTCGTGGACTTTGTTGGTCCGTCTTGGGGCTGTCATGGCCTCCTATGTAGCAGTCCTCAGGGTGCCTTGGGACCCTCTTGGGCCGTCTTGGGGGGGCCCTTTTACGACGTCTTGGATCTTTCTAGGGCCGTCGTGGGGCCTTCTTGGCTGTATGGTGGGTGTCTGGGGCTGTCGTGGGGCCGTCTTGGCGCCGTCTTTGGCAGTCGACGGTCTTGGGCCGTGCTGGGGCCATTCTTGGTCCCACGGGAGGCTCTCTCGGGCCGTCTTGGGGTCGTCTTGGATACTTCTCGAGCCAGTGTGGGGTCCTCTTGGGCCGTCTGGGACCGTTTTGAATACTTCTCGGGCCATCGTGGAGCCCTCTTGGGCCGCTTTGGGACCGCCGTATTGGGCCGTCGTGGGGTCACCGTGGAGGCCTCGTGTGCCGCTCGTAGCCAACGGAGGCCCGAAAAGGCGAGAGTGCGAACTTGTTCCAACACGCCAAAGTAGAGTCATTGTTCCGGCCTTCTTCAAACCCTATTGCTGGTCCTTTGGTGGCCATGGTGGGGCCTCGTGGAGGCATCTTGGGCAGCATTGAGGCCGCCTTCGGGCCATCTTGGGCCGCATTGGAGGCATAGTGGGTCACCTAGTTGTCCCTGGTCTCCTCCTCCTCCTCCTCCTCGTCCTCCTCCTCCCCCTCCTCCCCCTCCCCCCCCTCCTCCTCCTCCTTCTCCCCCTCCTTCCCCTCCTCCTCCTCCTCCTCCTCCTCTTCCTCCTCCTCCTCCTCCTCCTCCCCCTCCTCCCCCTCCTCCTCCTCCTCCTCCTCCTCCTCCTCCTCCTCCTCCTCCTCCTCCTCCTCCTCCTCCTCCTCCTCCTCCTCCTCCTCCTCCTCCTCCTCCTCCCATAATCAGGCCGTCTTGGAAGCTCGGGGCGCGGGCGCGTCGTTGTCTCACGAGGGGCCGTGGCCTCGGAGGCGCAGGCCGGCGGCCTCGGCCGGACGACCTCGCAAGAAGACTGTGCGCAGCACCGCCTGCCGCGGAGCCCGCCCGCCGCGGCGTGCTCCGCGGCGTCGGGGGGCCCCGGAGGAGAGGCGCCCGCGCGGGCGCGGCGGGCGGCGGAAAGCTTGGGGGCGGCCCCGCCAGCTGAGCCGTGGATGATGGGCGTGTTTTCCACCGCCACCACCACCATGAGTTGGAGGGGGAGGGGGTCCTCCTCCTCCTCCCCCTCCTCCTCCTCCTCGTCCGCCTCCACCTCCTCCTCCACCTCCTTCCCCCCTCCAACTTATGGTGGTGGTAGTGGAAAACAGGCCCAACAGTGGAGCCGATGCGGAGGGCGTCGCACAGGGTCAGCCTCTCGCGGGGGTCCTTCCTCAGATGATCGGGCCGGACGAAAGGGGGGGGGATAGGGAAGGGGGGGGTACGAAATCTGCTGCGTGCAGCTGGTTTCGGCCCCACCGCCGGGCCCATTCCTCGAGACATGGCCGCCTCCCGGCGCCGGGAGGCGCCGGGAAAATCAGCTACGTGAGCTGATTCTCCCCCCCCGCTTGGCTATCCCCCGCTTCTCGCCCAGCCCGAGATGAGGAAAGGAAAAATGGAAGGGAGGGGGGTGCACGCTGCCGAGTACGGGTAGGGCGGGAAGGAGATCCTGTGCAGCGAGCGGCTTAAATAAGGAACACTCACTTTTCAAAAGGGGCTCGGTCGTTCCTTAGGCTTGCATGCGTTATTCATCGTTCCTTATGCGTTATGTAATATGTATCTTTCCTTATGCATTACTCCCTGGAAAAAATAGGCTTCGTTCCTTATCCGTAAGGGCTTCGCCCCATGCCGCCGGCCCCCCTGTCTCGGATAGTTGGAGATGCAAAAGCTAAATCATGAGGTCTGGGCGCCGCCGTGAAGCAGTGTCGGGACCTGTTTGTTTTTCGACCCTGACCCTACAGATCTGTGTGAGGGGTGCCACCAGATTTCAGAAATGTGGCAAATCTTTTTGTGTTTTTGGGCCATGACCCTACGGATCTGCGTGAGGGGTTCCGCCGAATTTCAGAAATGTAGAAAATCCAATGTGTTTTTGGACCCTGACCCTGTAGATCCGCGTGAGGGGTGCCAACGATGCTCAGAACTGTTAAGAATTCCTTATGCTTTTGGACCCTGACCCCGCCGATCTGCGTGAGGGGTGCCATCGAATTTCAGAAATGTGGCACATCCCATGTGTGTTTTGGACCCTGACCCCGCCGATCTGAGTGAGGGGTGTTACCGAATTTTAGAAATGTGGCAAATCCCTTATGTTTTTGGACCCTGACCCCGCCGATCTGCGCAAGGGGTGCCACCGAATGTCAGACATGTGGCAAATCATTTGTGTTTTTGCACCCCGACCCCGCCGATCTGCGTGAGGGGTGCCGTGCCACCGCATGTCAGACGTGTGGCAAATCCTTTATGTTTTTGGACCCTGACCCCACCGATCTGCGCGAGGGGTGGCAGCAATCTTCAGACATGTGGCACATCCCATGTGTTTTTGGACCCTGACCCCGCCGATCTGCGTGAGGTGTGCCACCGAATTTCAGAAATGTGGCAAATCTCTTATGTGTTTTTACCCTTACCCCGCCGATCTGCGTGAGGGGTGTAAATTTTTATTCACCCCAGCAATTCAGACAACACGCTCAGGACGTGCTAAACCTGCCCGTTTGGGCCTCCCCCCCTCGCGCGGTCCATCAACAAGGAACAGTAAGCAGCAAGAAGCAGAACTGTAACAGTGGAAACTGGAAGCTGCAATTGGTATAGGAAACTGCGAACCTTCGGCCTACAGCCTGGTGGCCCCACAAGGGGGCCGGCGGATTTATCGTTCCTTAGGTCAGGCCGATGACTGTATCAGAGCAGAGGAACCCTGCCAGGCACCACTGGGCATTCTGCCACGCCTCAATGGACCAGGGGGGGGCACGGTGGTGGACCACTCCCTGGAAGGACGCCTCTGCTCCTCCCCGTCCTCCCCTCGCCTCTACTTCCTCCTCCTCCGTCCTCCCTCCCGCTCAAGGGCAGGCTGGGTAGGCTGGCGGAGGACTGCCGAGATGTGCCGCCGAGCGGTCGCTTGATGGCAGACGTCACGAGAGAGCGGGAGGACAAGAACCCCTCGCGCTCCAACGGTAATGTTGTGGTCCTTGGAGCATGTGTGCCAACGTTTAGCTTGCTAGCTTGAGCACAGCACCACTCACCACTCATCCCAAATCGTGATGACCGCTCCGGGCGGAGGAGCAAGCGCGTGACTGTTGAGCATGTGAGCTGATACCGCTTTGGGGCATCTGGCCGCTGGGGCACAGCCGCAGGGCGCCCGTCTGACGGGGGGGTTGCCATCTTCTGGAGGAGGAAGAGACGTGCACCGCAGACGTGCCCAATCCAACACCTCAATGTATGTCTCGCAGGCCTTTGAGGGGCTCCCGGGAGCGCCCCGGTCGCCGCGGCGGGATGCCCTCCCGACCCTCTCTGGCCAGCGAGCACCCCGGGAGAGGTCTGGGCAGGGGGATGGCTGGCTTTCGCCGAGCACCGTGCAGGCACGGTCCCGAGTCTGCCGAGCTCCGCGCGGGGTGTCTCGCATCGGCGCCGGGCCCCTGGAGGGGGGTCGCCGGGTCGCTAGTGCAGGCAGCGCGCGCAGACCTCCGAGAAAGTTTCCGCCGGCGCCGCCTGCTCACAGGTTCTGATCGACGAGCACCCCGACGGCTCCCTCGCCACCGCGCCGACGCAGGCCGCCCGGTGGTCAAGCAGTGGCGAAGCGTCCTGGCTCGCCTATAGGCCTACCAAAGAATGTTCTAGGAACCTTTTGTGGTATGCACGAAATGTTCTCAGAACATTTCTGGTTGCGACCGTCTTGTTTTAACACATCGGGTTCATGTTCAACGAACATCCTTTTTGTTCTTAGAACATAGCTGGGTTCTAATAACATTTCGTTGTAGGCGTTATAAGAATGCCAGGACGGTCGGTCCCTGCCCAAGGTGGTCGACACGCCTCCTGGGCCTGCTCTGCGGGGTGGGGCGGGGTCGTTCGTCATGGTGGAAACCCAGAGCCCCCTGAGTCTCATGATGTTCCAACCTTCTTTGGCCTTGATCACCAGAAAGAATTTCGAGCACCAGGAACAACAAGTACCGAAATTCGAGGGTTTTCACGTGTCGGCCCCTGGGAGACACTCGTCCGTCATTGTTTCGACACTGTCTCGATACTCTTTCGACACTTTTCTGGGTGCTCGAAATTAGTTATTGGATGTGTTCTTCAAGTACGATGGGAGCAACATGACCCGAGTCGTGAAAAAATCACGACGTATGATTTTTCGCTGTTTCCTCTTTCCTGCTGGTAGAACAATGCTCTGGGGGCCCTTGCAGGCCCTCGGCGCCGTCAAAAAAACGACTCGGGATGAAAAACCCTTCCTGGGGAAGGGGTCGAGGCCTCTGGGGTTCGACGCCATGAAAAAATCATGACGTCGAGGGTCTGGGAGCGGGTCCTGATGGGAACGGGTCCTGAGGTTTCCTGTCCGCCTATTTGTAAGTCGGGCCTGTCCCTCTACAGGGGGAATGTTCAAAAATAGTCAAAACATAGTCTGGGGACTTGTTTTAGCAATTGTTTTTGCCATTTTGGAGTACTTTTTGAGCATTCTGCCATTTTTCATCATATTTAATAAGTTTCTGTAATTGTTTAACCATTCGTTTGCCATTTGGGAGTTTTTTTATTTAGAATTTGTTATTTTTCGTCGAAAACCCCCCTGGAGGGGGACACGCCCGACTTGAGCCTATTTTTTTCCCGCCAGTGGCGCCCTCCACCAGCCCCGGCGCCGTCCGGAAGCGGCTCTGCAGGGAAGAGCTCGTCCTCGGGGAAGGCCCCGGAGCCCAGGACCCGGTTCCTTCGGGTCGGGCGGGTGGTAGCGGGGGGCGACGTACACGGGGTCAATCCCAGGATTTTTTGAGGGTCGAGGACGACGCTGGGTTGGTGTGGTGTATACTTTTGTTCCCCGATGTCCTGGGGAAACGACGAAAAATGTCAGAATCCGAGTTCCTGTGCGAATTTCGGCGCAGGGGGGTGACGTACAGTGGGGGCGCGCACCAAGAAACCATATACCTCTCGTCAGGGTACCCTGGGTTTCTTCGCTCCTCGAGCTGCGCGGTGCCTTTCCGCAGCCGTCGAAGAGGCTGCTGCGGTAAGGGTGCTCTGGGTTTCCCCTGGGGTGCACCTCGCGCGCGGGTTTTCAGGGTTGGGTTTCTTGCGAGGGCTTCTTGCGGCCGTGCACGCACTGCACACGGGGGTGAGGAACAGGACCCTGAGGGGGGGGGCCCATGAGGGGCCAGTCGGGCATGTGCCTCTACAGGAGGAACATGCCAGGGTGGTAGCAAAAGCAGTCCGGGGGGACAGTGTTTCTGGCTCTCCTGAGCCTGTCCGACCTTTCGCCGGACCCTTTCTCATTGCTCTCCCACAACCCGCCTGCAGGAGGACGTGCCCGACCTGACTGCAAGGCCCCTTCGGGGCCCCTGCCGGCTCCAAACGGGGCCCCCGAAGGGGCACCTCTATGGGGCGCCCCCCTGGCGGCGCCCCCCTGGCGGCGCCTCTTGGCCCCGCCCCTGGCGCGCTCCGCGCGCCGACCGAAAGGGGGGGATTGGGAAAGGGGGGTTGCGAAATCTGCTGCGTGCAGCTGGTTTCGGCCCCGCCGCCGGGCCCATTCCTCGAGACATGGGCGCCTCCCGGCGCCGGGAGGCGCCGGGAAGATCAGCTGCGTGAGCTGATTCTCAAACCCCCCCTTTGCTATCCCCCCCTTTCGCCCGGCCCGAGCTCCGCGCGCCAGGGAGGCGGGGGTCCAGCGCAGATTCCAGACATCCGCGCGGACTGTCGAAAGTGTTTGGTTATGCCGGTTCTTTTTCCTGTACTGCCTCGGGGCCGTCGAGAAACGACGCACGAGGAAGAGCAGGCTTGGGGGACAGGGTCGGGATTTCCATCGGCCGCGTATTGAGGTACTCAAGACATGGCATGTCTTGGTCGGTTCCTGTGTCGGCGCCTGTGTCGCCCTCGGAGTGGGCGTCGGCGTCGCGTCCCCGTCAGAGTCGGCCTCGGCGCAGTCGCCGATATTTGTTCGGAGGCGCGTGTCAGAGGGGGTGCCTGGGGTCAGTAGTGCTAGGAAGGGAGATGGCAGGACGAGGGGGAGAGGCAGATCGAACCGTTCTGGCGTGTGTTTTTTCGGGCCTCTGGGGGCATCTGAAGAGGAGGAGGAGGACGACGACGACGACGACGGAGGGATGGAGGAAGGGAGGGAGGAAACTGGCAGGTCCGGTTCGGCTTCCTCACGAAAGCGCCAAGCATGTCGGTGTCAGCTGGGGGAGCGCTGGTCTCGACGGAGCTCGGCGGTCCAGGAGATCACGGCACGCGGAGGGAGGAGGGGACAGCGTGTGCGGCTTTGACTTCGAATCCGAGATATGAGGACGGCAGACAGAGGAGGCGGAGAAGGAGAAAGAGGAGGGCGGAGAGAAGGGAAATAGGCGCAGGGAGGTTGAGGCTACGGCTTTTGCTGGCGCGTTTGATCATTCTCGGGCTCCTGAAGGCATCCGGAGAAAAGGAGGAGGAGGAGGAGGAGGAGGAAGGAGGGAGGGTGATCAGGAGATGCGGATCGAGTTGTTTTTACAGGGAACAGATGTTCCCCAATCCGTGCTTGCACTTAGGGTGTCTTACTGCTCCTCCAAGGAACTGGGCCTGCCTGCTGGTCTGGCCGCTCTGTGCCGCGTCGCCGCCCCGTCGCCGCCTCATCGCCGTCCGGCATCTCGGCCTGTCTGCTGGTCCGGCGGCTATGTTGCCGCCGTCGCCGCCCCATGGTCGTCGCGTCACCGCCCGTTGCCTGGGCGTGTCTGTCGGTCTGGCGGCTACGGCGCCGCCGTCGCCGCCCCGTCGCCGTCTCGTCGCCGCACGTCGTCGAAGCCTGTCTGCCTGTCTGGTTGCTATGTTGCCCTTGTTATCGCCCCCCTTTCGGGTATGTAAATCATGTATGATTCTGACCACATGTCCATCCTAAATATGAATTTGCAGTATCCCAGGGGGGCCGGGTTCCCCCCCCCTGAGGTTCCCTTGTAAAAAGCACTATGCGGTGACATTGTTCTAACATAATGGGACGAAGTGCACGCGCGCGTCGTCGCGCGCGCATGCCGAAATCCTTCAAAAACCTTGTTGGTGCCGGAAGGATTTCGCAATCGAGTTTCCAAAACACATACACGAACACAGGGTTTCGCAACACTGATTTGCTAAAAAAGCGTCCGCGCGAGCTCTTGCGAAATCTTAAGAAAACCATAGGTTTTTCACAATTTTCACAAAATGCTATTAAACGGGCTTCGCGCGCGCATGTCGAATCTGTCGAACGCCCTTGCGCGTGTGCCGTCGCGAGAATCCTCTGCAAAAATGGGACGAAGTGCAGACGCGCGCGTCGTCGCGCGCGCATGCCGAAATCCTTCAGAACCCATCGGTTTCGGAAGGATTTCAAAATCGTGTGTCCAAAAAACCTACAATAACCCAAGGTTTCGCAACACTGATTTTCAACAAAAGCGTGCTCGCGCGCTCTTGCGTCGTCGGCGTCTTCCTTCCTCCCTCGTCGTTGTCGTCGTCGGCGTCGCCGTCCTTCCTCCTTCTTCGTCGTTCGCATCGTCGCCGCCCTCCCTCCTCCCTCGTCGTTGTCGTCGTTGTCGTCGTTGTTGCCGTCGTCGTCGTCCCTCCTCCCTCGTCGTCGTCTTCGTTGGCGACGTCGTTGTCGTCGTCGTCGTCGTTGTCTTCGTCGTCGTCGGCGTCGTCGTCGTCGTTATCGTCGTCGTCGTAGTCGTCGGCGTCGTCGTCGTCGGTGTCGTCGTCGTCGTGGTCGCTGTCGTCGTCGAAGTCGTTGGAGACGTCGTCGGTGTCGTCGTCGTCGGTGTCGGCGGCGCCGTCGTCGTCGTTGTCGCTATCGTCGTCGGCGTCGGTGTCGTGGCCAAGTGCCATCTGGTAACTACCGTCACGGTCTTGTCTTAAGAGGTCTTGCGACCAAGTTGCGGGTGGGAGTTTGGGATGTTTGCACGAGCAATGGAGAGGACAGCTTCAAGACGGTCAAAGTGGATTGCTCCACATAGATTGCACCGCATGGATTGCACCATATATATCGCACAACATCGGTTGCAGAACCTAGATTGTACAGCATAGATTGCACCGCATATATTGCACCACATATGTTGCTTCATGTAGATTGCACAACATAGATGGATCCACGTATATCGCACTACAAATATGTCACCACATATATTGCTCCGCATGGAAAGCGCCACATTGCACTACATATATTGTCCCACAGATAGTGCACCACATATATTGTTCACCCTGTACTGCTTAACATACGTTGCACCAGATAGTACACAACTAAGACTGCACGATATACATTGCACACCGTAAATTGCTCAAGATATATTGCACAACCAAACTTGCACCACAGATGTTGCACCACGTCTACTTACCCACATAAGTTGTGCCAGGTATAGTGCTCCTTCTATATAGCCTTACACATTTTGCTAGAGTCACGGCTTGGGTCCACGCTGGCTCACATATGATGTCTGGAAGCATCCGAATAATAGGGGGAAGAGGAGAAGGACAGAAGAAGTGAGATAGCAGGAGGAGGGAGAAGGCAGATCGAGTTGCTTTGGCGTGTTTGGTCATTCTCTGTCCTCGGGAGGCATCCGAAAATGAGGAGGAGGCGAAGGACCGGGGGAGAAGGCAGAAGGAGGGATGAGGAGGAAGATCGAGTCGCTTTGGTGTAATTTCCGACCTCTGGAGGCACGAGAGGAGTAGGACGAGGATAAGTAGTAGGGCGGAGGGAGGGAGACAGCATGAGGTGGGAGAAGACGGATCAAATCACTGTTTACGTTTGAACGTTTTCGGGTCTTTGGAGGCATGGGAATAACAGGAGGAGTAGAACGAGGAGAGGATTGGGGGGGAGGAAGAGCAGGAGGAGTGGGAGGCGTACCGGGTTGTCGTTTGAGTTCTAGGACTTCGTTGGCCTTCTGGAGGCATCCGAAGACTAGGAGCCGTGGGAGGAGGAGGAGAGAGGGAGTAGGAGGACCAGGAGATGAGGGGGAGTCAGGGGGAGGAGGATGCGGAGGATGGTGAGACGATTATGAGACGATCGAGAGGCCAGTTTGCACATTCCGCTGCTGTGCAAACTGGCGAGAAGCAGACACCGATGGATACCTCCTCAAGCGGGCCGGCGCCCGCCTCGCGAGTCGCGAGCGCCTTCCTCTACCGGAGGAATGCGTAAAGATAGGCAAACATTAGTCTGGGGACGGTTTGTTGAGCATTTCTTGGCCATTTGGGAGCATGTTTCTGCAATTGTTATATTTCTCCTCCAAATTCCGTCTGTAATGGAACGTGCCCGACCTAACCCTGGCCTTCTGACTCGGGCCTGGAACGACGACCGTGCCTTTTTGATTTTGCCGCCTCCTGCAGGGAGAGGGGTTTTCTGGGCCTGTTGGGGGCTAATTCGGGAGAGGGCGGGGAGGAAGAGGAGAGGAGGAGGAAATGATAGGGGTTGAGGAGATGAAGGCTGAGGAGAGGAGGGTGTGATGAGATGAGGGCATTAGGAGATGAGGCTATGAGGAGGAGGAGGAGGAGGAGGAGGAGGAGGAGGAGGAGGAGGAGGAGGAGTGGAAGGGGGAAGAAAAGGGGCGAGGGGGAGGGGGAGGAAATGGAGGAGGAGGAGGAGAAGGGGAAGGAGGAGGAGGAGGAAGAGTGGGGACGAGGATGATGAAGAGGAGCAGGAGCAGGGGCAGGAGCAGGAGCAGGATCAGACGGGGAAGAGCGTGGGTGACGCGTTCTGGCCCGGGTTTCTGCTGGATGGCTGGCTCTCGTGGTCTCCGCGGGCGTCCTGCGAGCAGGTGCCAGGGCCTGCCTCGGGGGGGGGGGCTGCGCGCGGCGGTGAACGGAAGGCAACAACGGCGGGCGCGGCCGCATACGAAAACGCTTGTCCCCAGAGGAGCAATGAGTCACCATTCCCCAGACAGTACGTCCACTGAAGTAGGGTTAGCGTTTTCTTATTCATTGTCTTGCCGATCGGCGCGGGCCCTCGCACCCCCTATACCCCCCCTATGGAATAGATCTTGGCTGTCTTTGGCGCCTATTTCAAGCAGGTGGAGTTCCCACTGTGACGCATTGTTGCAAACAGTCGCAGTAAGCACAGGTCCGGAGCCAGACCCCCCCCCTTCCGCCCGATGCCGAAACGCCGAATAAGAGTCACTATGGGGTCTTGCTTCTCCCACTGCGGAATACTACCCTCGTCAAAATTAACCTCAACTGTTGCTGGCACGTCATTTCGTTTTCGGCGCGCCCCTCAATGTCGACTCGCCGCCCCTTCAATGTCGGGGCGAGGGCAAAGATAGTCTGACCGAAGTTGACTCGAAAGTTTGACATCGACCGACATTGGAGGGGCGGCGCATGCCAGTACCCCGCACTCATCGATACCCGGCCCCAGATCTCCCGACAAGCAGTTCAACCACGCCAGACATTTTGTGAGGTTAAGTTTGACGAGGGTTGCAGGATCGGTTCGGCGAGGATCTCGCCGCGGTGCCGCCCGTGGCCGCCGCGTGGGCCGGGCGGGTGCGGCGAAGTCTCGCCACGACGTTGCCGCCCGCGGCCGCCCTGGTGGCCGCCCCCGGCCTGCACCGCGTATACTGCACCACGTGGCCTGCACTGCGTACGGGCCTCGGACAAAATCAGCGAACACTCATGCCACATCCATCTGTGAGCGCCTCCCCCTTCCCTCAATGTTCAAGGTTGGCGGTGGGTCTGACGAGTTGCACCTCGACCGCAGTCTCCCCCCCGCGTGCCAACTTTGAGTTTGGGGGGCAGGGGGTGTGCTCACTAATTGTTTCCCTCTACCGTAGCTTGCACCACGTAGCCTACGCATCCACAGTGCAAGAACTCGCTGCGCGGGGTCCATGCTGGCCAGCATGCTCTGCAACACGTATGTAGATGTACATACACATTATCGGGAAATTCTTGGGAATGCTTGGAACGCATCCTGACCCAATCGCACCATGACATCATCATCGCCCTATGTCCACCCACCCCTCAGAATTGGAAAGGACTGCGAACTTGGATGTGTCAGGCGACTAAATGAGCGGCGCCCCGGCGCCCCTGCGGGCCCCGCGCGCGGCCGCCCTCTGCGGAGAACGTTGCCTCTCGACTCCTGCCTCTTGCCCCCCCCCCTCCCGCAGATCCCGACGCGCGCCAACATCCTGGCGCAGCTCAACTGGCTCTGCTCAGGCCGCGGGCGCGCCCGGCCGATCGGCGGTGCTGCAGCGGGAGCGGGCCGGGGCCCAGATCTCCAGGTCTCCCAGGGTAGGTCGCGGAGCAGATTGGGGCGGCGAGCCCAGGGGGGGGGGGAGGTGAGAAGGGGTGGGCCTTTTTCAGAAGGCTTGGAAGTCCTCTGGCCGTCTGAGTGGGTTCCTAAGTCTTCCCCGAAGAAGGCCGCGAGGGCTTCTGAGTCGCCGCGAGGGCTTCTGAGAAGCCGCGCCGCCTTCCGAGAAGGCCTTCTCCTTCTCAGTTCCCCCCCTCGCCCGCCGCCGAACATCGCCGATCCATCGGCGATGCGGTTCGATGTGGAACCCAATTTTCTCAGCACGGTCGGTTCCGACGCATCGCCGACGTTGACGATCTATCAGGCATGCCGCGCGATCCTCCGACTCATTTGCTCGGACTCGGACCCCCATTTTGGAGGCCTCTACAGCTCAAGCTCCAAGCGAAGCACATGCGCGCGCACAAGCATTCACATACTCTTCGCGAGCGTTCGCAACGTCATGGGGGTGGCTCTCGGCTTGGAGAGCATGTTCATGTGCGCGGCTTGGCGCGTGTCGGCATCGCCCCCGGCTTCCTGACGGCCGAGTCACGCCCAAGCGGCTGCGGGGCTCGATGTTAATTTTGGCCAGCGCGAAGACGGTGGGCTGGGAGCGTCGTGAGGCACAGGTGCTGTCATGCTTTCGCAGCGTTCTGCCAATCGTTTGGCCACGGATGTGCAACGTGCAGTCGTGGCTTGTTGATCAAATCGTGCTTGGCTCTTTAACGTTTGAAAAGCAGGGATGCCCACGCCTGAGGATGGATGGAAGACGACGAGGAGGAGGAGGAGGAGGAGGAGGAGGAGGAAGAGGAGGAGGAGGAGGAAGACAATTGGAGAGCGCACGGGGGGGGGGGGGGGGCGGGGAGAGGGGCGGGCGAGAGGAGGCGAGGGGGAGGAGGAGGAACGGCAGCAGGGCGGGGGGGAGGAGCTCGGCAGGTTCGTGCCGCGCTGACGCGGAGGCGGTCCCAGCGGGGATGTCTGAGGCTGAGCACAACCAGCGTCGCAGAATCCAGGGGAACGAAGAACGACATAAACATAAACATCAGGCGATCGCAAACATGGATTGAGGGGGCGTGGATTAGCGACGGGTCCCGTTTCCATTGGGGGATTGAAGATTTCGGCCGCCGAGCGAGGCGGCACCGGCCGCTTTTTGGGGAGGGCACATCCCCCGATCCATGGATTTGGCGACCGCGCGCCAAATCCATGGATCGCTAATCCATGTTTGCGCGCCCCCGAATAATACTCGGAGGTCCGCGCGGATTTCTCGGATCGGCGTTGGAGCCCTTTGGCGGCGACGTAGGCGCCGCCCCTGGCGCGCGGAGCGCGCCAGGGAGGGGTGTCCAGCGCAGATCCGAGAAATCCGCGCGGACCTCGGGGTTTTGATGTTTATGTCATTGTTCATTCCCTTGAAGCAAGGCCCGGATCGTCACGACACAGTCTTACCGCAGGAGGGTGACGAGGGGAAATGGACGGGCACAACCAAACGTCGATTCCAGGAAAATGTGGAAGGTGAAGGGGAAGACGAACGTCGAAAACCTCATGGAAACATCCAGGACGATTCTTGGGAGGCTGTGTCTATTAGTCTGCGCCGCCCTAGGCCCCTTCCAGAGAGGAAGGAGTGTTGGGGAGGCCGTCCCCCTCTAATTCGGTTGCAAATCATTGGAGCCTCGTATACCCTCGCAATCCCGTCTCTAGTGTGCACTAGCGTCGGCTAGCGTCTGGTAATGGATGAGATCTCGCCGATTTAGCGTCGATTAGCGCCGATGAGCGTCGATTAGCGTCGCTCGAGCGTCGGCTCGCGCCGATCAGCGTCGCTTCGCAGGAGCCAGCAAGATGGCATGGGAGGCTCCCAGGAGCTGCCGCAGAATTACAAAAGGGGAAGAGGAGGGATGGGGGCGAGGGCCGGGCTTCAACGCGGCTCCTCGTCGACGCTCGGCCCTGAGCAGGACGACGTGGTCTTCGTGCTTCCACGTCGAAGCCTCGAGTCCACGACGCCCCCTGGCGTCGTGTTGATGCCGCCCCGATTTGCCAGACCGCAGATGCACAGATCGTCACAAGATGTGTTTCAACGTTTGTTTCATGACCCTCTCTGTAGTAACAGACCCACGTTGGAATTCAAGGGAGGATCAGGCGATCGCAGACACGGATCAAGGGGGCGTGGGTCAGCGGCGGGCCCCGCCTCCATGGGCAGCATCGCGGACTCCCGCCGCCGAGCGAGGCGGCACCGGCCGCCTTTTGGGGGAGGGCACCTCCCCCGATCCGTGGATCTGGCGGCCGCGCGCCAAGCCCATGGATTGCCGACCCGTGTGTGCGCGCGCCCGAGGGGAGCGGGCGCGCAGGGGGCCGAGCGCCCTCCCTCCTCGCCCGGCCAGGAGGGGCTGGGGCCCCGCCCCCTCCCCCGCGGGAGCGCCCGCCTCCCCCTGCCCCCCCGCCCCCCTTTTCGGGGAGAGAGGCGTGGCACGCGACGGCCTCGGCTCGAGCGCGCGGGCACCGCGCGCGCGCGGCGCACCACGGGCTCCGTGGTGCTCGTCCGACGCGGCGCGGCGTGTCGCAGCGGAGCCTGCACGACAGCCTCGGCGAGGGGCAGGGGCGGACCCTTGGGGTCCTCGAGGCCGTCTCGAGTCCTCGAACCCTCGATCCTCGAGGACTCCTCGAGTCCTCGAGCCCTTCCTCGAGTCCTCGATTCCTCGAACCCTCGACTCCTCGACTCCTCTAATCCTCGAGCCTTCGATCCCCGCGGCCCTCGAACCCTCGAGCCTTCGAATCCTCGAGGCCCTCGAATCCTCGAACCCTCGCCTCGAATCCTCGACCCCTCGCAACCTTGAGCCCGCCATCCTCGAGGCCCTCGGGTCCCTCGAGCCCCAGAGCCCTCGACAACCCGCGAACCCTCGAGAGTCCTCGAGGCCCTCGGAGCCCTCGAGGCCCTCGAAGCCCCTGCGAGGCCCTCGAGGCCCCCGAGGAGCCCCCGAGGCCAGGCGAGGCCGACCTGGGCTTCTGTCGGGCGTGTCCCCCTACAGGGGGAGTGCCGACGAAAAATGAAAAATACCTTCAAAATGCCCCAAAGATGCCACAACATGCTCAAAAAACAGTCCCCTGGCTATGCTTTTGTTATTTCCTGATTCTTTTGGGGGTATCTAGTATTTTTCGTCGAACATCCCCCTGTATAGGGGGACAGGCCCGCCTTGAACCCGGGCGGCCCTCCGGGGGGGCCTTCGGGGCAGGCGCCAAAAAATAGCCTGGGGACTATTTTTTGAGCATGTTTCGGCCTCTTTGGGGCATTATGGGGGCATTTTTGATTTTTCGTCGAACATCCCCCCGTAGGGGGACGGGCCCGCCCTGCACCCGGGCGGCCCTCCGGGGGGGGCCTCCGGGGCAGGCGCCGAGCCTGGCGACTGCCTGGCCTTCGTCTTCGCGGGGCACGGCTGCCAGGCGCGGCCTCTCCGCCCCGCCCGCGCGCCGCCCGCCCCGTTTCCGTCGTTGTCGTCGTCGTCGTCGTCATCGTCGTCGTCGTCGTCGTCGTCGCCTCTCCGCCCCGCCCGCGCGCCGCCCGCCCCGTTTCCGTCGTTGAGGTTACGTCGGGCGCGTCCCCTTACTCCTTACTTAAAACATAGCGCCGGACTTAAGAATCGGGGGCGGAAAAGAGGGGGGTGATGACTAGGGGGGGGGGGATATCATGGCGGGGGCCATGATTTTTCCCCAGATTTCATGGCGCCTCTTCTTATCTCATTACGTCCCTGGCCCCCCCGCCGGGCCGCGCACATGCCGCCGGTCATGATTTGCACCCCCCCCTCTTGGACACCCCCCTCTTGGCCGCTCCCGAAAGAACCTATCCCAAAGCTAGTCTACGTCTTGGCTTTCTGGATGCTTCGTTTCGCTTTTTGGGTCTTGAGGCCTCCAGTGCTAAAGCACAGCTCTCTGGAAGGTCAGGGCTGGGAAGGGTTCCGGACCACTGGGGTTATGTCGGGCCTGTCCCCCTACAGGTTGGGACTTTCGACGAAAAATAAAAGATACCCCCCGAATAGTCAAATAATAGTCCAGATTTAGTCCAGGGACTATTTGTTTTGTATTTTCTGACCTCTTCGGGGTATTTTTTCAGGGTATCTTTTATGTTTCGTTGAAAATCCCCCTGTAGGGGGACAGGCCCGACTTAACCCCAAGGGCTTGTCGACGTTCTGCCAATCGTCAGAGGAGGAAAAGGCACCCACACCTCTACACCTTAGGCGATGCTTAAGAAAACTTAA